>JBAIZL010000002.1:35383162-35388162 GCA_036971475.1 Prosapia bicincta
AAAGGTTCCAGTACAGTGCGGTCCCCGCGAAGTTCCCTCCTCTAACCCCCGGTATGTCGACCAAGTGAGGGGGCGACGACATACGTTTTTACAATCACCCAAGTTCCTAGAAAAATAATCTGAAATAAAATTGCATTAGGCTTTCAGAGCATCTCAACCCCCTTAAATCCTGTACTAATAACGCTACCGAATCGCTCAGTTTCAACAATTATTTCTTTAATATGGTTTGTATTTAATTTTTGGCAACAAGCTTTCGTATAACCAGCACACAATTCGCTTTATCCTCATTTTGAACATTTAATAATTAAGTGCAATTAGTGAAATGTCCTTGGATGACGACTATCACTTCACCGGCTACATAGCTACTTAGGTATTGGGCCTAAGTAAAGACAGGCTCTGAGATGGTGGGAATGAAAGCATTAGACATTCTATTGAGTTCCCAGTCCACGTCTCATCAAGACGGTAACATATAAACATTTATTCGTCGAACGTGGCCCATAACGAGACTTGACGTGTTTAAACAATGACACCAATCCAGACGACCAGCTGGCTGAAGCCTACAGGAAGAGCTAAAGCTGCTATCGTAATGACTCATAAGAGCAATAAAAGACTTCTGACACCATCGCACCAGGAAATTGACGAATTTAAATACAATCATGATTCTTTTAACAAAGTGGGTTCGATTTTAATTTTGTTGTCTCGTTTGTCCCACTCGCACTATACAGGAGACTCCTAATAGTATAATCTTTCATAATCGGAATTGGGTTTAAGTGGTTCCAGTAATCAAGTATTTTCTATATCGTATATTTTACACTAAAAATATTGATTAACCCACATATTTACTTTGCAAGAGAATCCTTTTTTGTGTTTATATAGGTCACTAATATTTCCTTTCTAAATAAGTGGAAATTATTTTAAATTTCCCAAACCTTAAACAGTGGTTTACATTTTACAAAATAAAAACATTATCTGAATTTGGAAATAGGCGTATCTTTACAAATTTAAAGTTAATTTATAAGAATAGAACTCTCTTTTATACTACTTAAATTACTATTAGTATATGCCTAACTATTTTATAATTTAGCAATAGTTTTCGGTTAAGTTAGGTTTGGTTGTAAGAAAATCAATCCCTTTAGCAACCGGTTAGCTAACGTTAGAAATTGTTGATATAACTAAACTCAATAGTAAAAAACTATATAGGCCTATATTAAATATACATATGTAGGAAATTATGTTCTTTGTACGCGCACACGCAAACACACACACAGACAAACACACACACACACACACACACACACACAAACACACACACACACACACACCTAATTTTGGAAATAGGAGTATCTTTACAAAATTAAGGTTATTTTATCAGAACAGAACTCTCTTTTATACTACTTAAATTAATATAAGTTATAAGCCCAGTACTATAATTTAGCATATTAAATAGGCCTAAACGTAGTAAAATAAAATATGTTTATATTGCGGTTAGGGTTTTTATTTAGTTAGTTAAAAATAGTCTACAGTGCTTTATTAGAAATGTATTAACTAACAAAGCCTTTCGATTATATATATTATTATTATTATTATGTATTATTATTGTAAAATTAAATGCCTATTATTAACTAGATTCTAATGAAACATTTATGAACTATATACTTCAATCGAAGTGTGTACTTATGTCTCATTAACTGTCACATTTGTTAGGTTATTATGAAAATTGTATTATAGATTGACTAAAAAACACAAACTTGTATTAGTTATCAGAAAGATTTTACTTTGTTTTTCTGAATGTTGCGGTCACTTCAATTGTGGTTTGTTAACCTAAAATGCCAACAATTCTTAAAGTTCATTTTAAGATTTGTCTTTTCTCTCTATGTATCTTGCTATCTCTTCACGTCTACTTTTTTTCCAAAATGTTCTTTACACTCTATACGCGTTTCTAATAAACTTCAAATCTATTTGGTTTAAATTAATAACTTCTTCTACTCATGCACACACTTCTATGTGCCAACTTACATTGAGAGATATACAAATTTACATACAAAATTGACATATTTTTAAAGCGTATGTTCGTAACGAAATCTAACTCACCGCAAACTTATACAATATAAGGAAGTATGTGGAAGCACTGTGTACTTTGAATGCTCGTAAACGTGTCGGATACTAAAGCAAGATATCGTTGAACTAGTCTAGTCAAAACAACTCGTAAGACTTTAGGTTAATTGCCAATTTAACTACTCAAAGAGTAATTACTCCTTTGCCCGTTCGTTTGTAATAACTCATTAAGGATCTACATTAGTACTAATAAACCCCGGCTTTAGTACGGAGATTGTTAATATACCTAATTGGATTGGCTCATTTATGTTTAGCTGTACGAGTCAAAGCGTACAGCTTTGGTGGGTTCAGCGGGTTCTTCAAGTGACATGTGCGTACTGAACTATGTCATTGTAGAATTTTTTAAAGAATTTATATATATATATATATATATATATATATAAATATATATATATATATATATAAATAAATAAATAAATAAATATATATATATATATATCGCAATATGTATTCTTGTGTATTTTGACTTAGTTCTTTATATATATATATATATATATATATATATATATATATATATATATATATATATATATATATATATATATATATATATGTATATATATATATACGTATGTATGTATAAATAAATAAATATATATATATATATATATATATATATATATATATATATATATATATATATATATATGTATAAATATTTTTTTTTCAAGATTAAATAATATACACTAATTACAGGAATTAATTTATTGAATAATACACTCAAAGCTTTTCGTTGGTTGACATTACCAACATCCTCAGGAATTACTAAGAAACATGCAAGAAAAACTTGCATTATTCATTCCTGATGATGTTACTGTTTGCCAACGAAAAACTTTGAACAATAAAAAATATTAAATAATTTTTTTAACTGAATATCCTCCGTTTTTTATATGCATATACGACAATGGTCAAATGACCGAAAGGTGCCTCATGACACAAGATAAAAATTAATTACACTTGGGGGTGGAACAATTGTTTATAATTATTAATAAATCTTTATATATATATATATATATATATATATATATATATATATATATATATATATATATATATGTGTGTGTGTGTGTGTGTGTCTGTGTGTGTGTGTGTGTGTGTGTGTGCATGCGCGCGCGAGCGTGCGTGGGTGTATGTGCGCGTGTGTATATGTAGTGTATAACACACACACACACACACACACACACACACACACACACACACACACACACACACATATACACAGTATATATATTACTTAGGCCCTACGTTATGCATTTTAAAAATTGTTTTAAATTATATGTTGTGGAAACCCTTCATTAAGTCTATCACTGTATGATTGCAGCATTAAAAGTTATAGGGTAAAATATATTTTATTTTACATTATTATAAGTTAAACAAATATATAGCCTTTCTGACTTTTAATTTACCTAAAAGACTTCAAGTTCATACTCAGATTGTAATTCATGACTAAATACAAATGGGAGAGGGCGTGACCTCATAAGGGGGGGGGGGGTCGAGGGCATAAACGTTTGAAAACCCCAGAAATACCGCTACGGTTAATATGTTTGTATATTATATAAATAATTAATTTTAATGGTAAATAAAACTATCTTTGATACTTCAACTCCTTAGGTTTATAGAGCTTTAGTTTGATACCCAGATTGTAAACTAAAAATGCTAGGAACGTGGACTAATGTCAAGAAGCCTAGCTCTAGGTGAAAACAGATAACTTAAGAAAGACCCTAACAAAAATATTGAAGGTTGATTGATTTACGATAAAAGGAGACCAAAATGAAATTCATAGAAATGAAGTCACTAACGGAAAAGAACTAAGAGTAGGCCTATGTATGGTACGGGAATGATGTAGCGCCAGTTGCAGCCAGTGACTCTTGCGCCCAGCGACAGCTGTGCCACCTTAATGCTGTTGAAAGATGGAAAAACACCCTTCGGAGACCTAATCCTTGAATCAAAGAATTGATTAGTTGTTTCAAAACTGAAGCGGAAAATGCTGCCTGAGCGTACATGAGGATACAACTGAACCTTGGAGGAAAGAGGAGAAAATGCACATTCATGAAACTGGCAGAAAGAATTAATAAAACGATCAATTATGAAGAAACCGGTGACTTAAGGACGTGTCTTTGCACTCTGATCTACTTACAAAAGTTGGGCTCGCTTCGAACTGCAGGCCGCTAAAAATTATGACAATATTTGTAAACAATACTAAGTTCATCACAAAAAACAATAAAATAATAATAATAATACCATTACATTAAAATAAAAATTAATTTGATATACTATGATTTAAAAAAGTAAAAAAAATACAAAAATGACGACTTTTTTAAGTGATAGAAAACTAGTTTTCCAAAATCATGGTGAAACTGGATTTCTATCACTTAGCCAGTCCAGAGCCTGGGTAAAGTGTGATGGGAGTTATAGAAGCTATAATCGTATTTAAAACAGGGAATAAAATAGGTGTCTCAAATGCCAGTACATTTGGTTTAACTTGGGCCCCAAGTTCGTATATTTCATCATGGGTGCATGTGTTACTAGGTGCATCTGTCGCATATTCACTGGAATGAGTCCAATGAGCGATTATGTCAAAATGACTTTGCACCAACAGAACACTGTTTGTCGGATTTTTCCAATTACTTAAATTATAGTGCTGTTATTGTAACTGTATACTTTTTTCAATAAAGGGAAAAATAATAAATAAAACAAAAAAATGAATACTATCAACCACAACTTACTTTTTAAAGTAAAATATGTGAAAATAATGACAACAGGTATGGGAAAAATACGATGAAATTTTAATGTGCAATGCCGTGATAAAATGGGTTCTACAATTTCAATGCAATTTTTTTGTGCATCATTGTACTGCATTTCTTGTTAGTGTTGAAAGTCTCCAA
>JBAIZL010000002.1:35393162-35415662 GCA_036971475.1 Prosapia bicincta
TTTATTTATAACCTTAGATTATTTATTCAATATATAACTTTGATCAGGTAATAAATGTAATAATTTATTTAAATTTTCATCAATCGCAATACAAATAATGCAATATAACCATACTAATAGCTTTTTAATTCAATTTTTGAAAGGAAAAAATGTCTATGCCCGTCTTATACTTTTGAAACATACGATTTAAAATGAATTTGCTAAATAATGTGTATTCAGTCAACATCTAAGAAGTGTTTTCTGTTACCTGCATTATTTTATTATCAACCACAATAAATATTAGTCTTTGTTAAATACATTCCTCAAACAAAGATGTAAATATTGAATGAAAAATTGTATTAAGATTTACATCTTTATTTGAGAAATGCATGCCTATTTAATAAAGACTCATATTTCTTGTGATAAACAGTAAAATAATGGTCTATTGAGAGCTCTAACTTAAATGGTAACTTTTCTTAGCATGAAATATTTTACTTTGAGCTTAAAATTCAAGCTAGACTTTTGATATTTGTCATTATGGTTAATTTTTCTGTATATACTGTACTAAGCGTATACCAAGTTAGGTATAGGCTACCGATATGTGTTTATAGTTTATAGAATATATATATTATAACATAGGCTTCTTATGGAAGAGTTTATTAGAGACTAAAATATTAATTTCTTAAAAAGTGTACACATTAGATAAACCCAATTGTGTTTGGGTACTATATAATATATAAACTGTATACAGTCTCTCTCTCTCTCTCTTTATCTCTCTCTCTCTGTATATATATATATATATATATATATATATATATATATATATATATATATATTCCTTTATTTTTCCCTTACTTACTGAATAATTTTCGTCTTTTTTCAAAACACGCAACGAAGTTATCGCTTTTGCCGACCCTTCCATATGTGTCATACATAACCTTTTCATTTAATTAAATTTACTTTAATTTAACTTATTCAAATCGTAATTTTAATAATTTTAACACTAAATTTACCCTTTTATCTAACAATAAAACGTTTTTCTTGGTAATAATTTGTCACTTATTAATTCTCTTAGGCCTACTATAAATTTTGTTATAATATCCTGAATTAAATTTGGAATTTCACTTGAAAATTCTCCAAAACACAATGCTAAGTTAGAAATTCCAAATTTATTCAAGCAGAGTTGAAAATGACTTGCAAACTATGTTTTTACATGTTGGTTAGTAAGACAAAGTATAAACTAAAACTATGGGTTTAATTAACATTTGTCGAGAACAATCCATTGTTTTAAAAATTAAATATATATCTGGTTCACTGCCATAAAGAACTAAGCCTGTTGTGCATACGGAAGGCCCTCCAATAAAATGGATTTGTAGATCCAGTTGCGGTCATCCAGAGGCCCTCGTTTTGTGTAAGGCGAGATGTCTCGTTAGGCCAAAGGTTTATCAAGGAGCTGCTAGACCTTCAGAATATGAAAGATAGATATTTCTTCTATGCTGGAAGAAACTAATGAATGGCAAGCCTTTATTAGTTACGTAGGCTAAACTATAGGAATGTAGAAGGCTCTGCGAATACTTCGCTTTGCTTACTTTCAGTAGATCATGGATAGATATTTTCCTTTTGGAAACCAGTAGTTAATTCTTAATTAAAATACCTTTATATTTTTATGTGTATACGAACTCGTTAGGGTTAGAGAAGGAAACTTCTATCACTTTAAAACTATCTTTGTTTACACTTATTTTCTTTTACTTCTTTATCTCGATTCTCACTGAAGCAACTTTTAGCTACAAAGGATGACCTGTGAATTCCTGCTTCTGACCGTTAGTTTGCTTCTAATGTCTCTAGCACGTTTTGCCTAGCCAGTTTGTCTGTAGCACGTTTTACTACAAGACTTATTTCGATCTGAATTCCGTAAAAGCACTTTTATATTGGTTTACAATTAATTATTTTCATTGTCTAAATCACTAAATCTCACATTTTTACTCAATGACTGTTTTCGAAACAGAGCAGAGAAAAGATTTCGTCCTACAGACGTAACGAAGACCGGGTTCTCTCCTTAAAGTAATGGTGAAGACAGGATTACCTCCTATAGAGATAAACTCTTGAATTTTGTAGTCCACAAATGTCAAAAAACTGGATACAAAATAGCATACAAAACTAATAACAAAAGACAGGATACAAAATAAGCATACAAAATACAACACAACACCAACAACAAAGATAGGCCTAAACTACAAGCACCAGACGTATAAAAACAAAACTGCGACAAATGCAAAAAAACTACATTGGACAAACAGGTCGCAGTTTTAAACAAAGAGTCGAGGAACACAAACAGAACATTAACTCTGCATTATACAATCACATAAAAGAAACAGGACACAAATACGCAGGCATTTACCATAACCTAGATATCTTACACATCAACAAAAAAGGATCACATCTCAGAACAATATGAAATTTACAGACACACAAAGTACAAACATAATAAACGAAAAAACCCAATACAAATCACACATACTCTTTGATACTATCGAAAACCTGCCTTTAAAACCGTCACCACTTAACCCATCTCCAAGCAGAAGACACTGATGAAGATCGCCACATAGTGATCGAAAACGTTCTGTCTCAGTAAGTTTTTACAAATTAAAAAAAAATAAAGTTCAGATAGTCATAAACTAATGTTAAAGTGATTAATATAGAGATTAGTTATGGTGAATGCAGGATTTCCTCCTAAGAGACGTGGCAGGGACAGGATTTTCAGTTACTTTCACTACTCAAGTTTAGCTCTTACTGAAGCGTTTTTGGCTAACAAAGGGCCAGATGTGAGTCCCCTCTTCTGACAGTTAGTTTGGTTCTGTTGTCTCCAACACGTTATACTTGCAAGCTTCAACGTATTTCTTACAAAATTTCTACAAACACCTTTTACTTTGTAGCCTAGGCGTATACTACTTTACAAATAACTATTTTCAGTCTTCATATCCCACATCTGACAGTGAGTGTAATGGTTATGGTAACTTAATATACCTAAAATTATGTTCGAATATTTTTATATTTTAAACTTTATGAGTGCTCTCGACTTTGCACTGGTGCTCATCTCTGCGTAGAGCTAGAGTGTGAACACCCCCTCCCCTTTTGAGATTCGGTCGATCTCAAAGTTAATTTGACGTTTCCACTTTCTCTTAATTTAAGAATAAGTAGACTGATTTGGTTAACTCGTAAAGTGTTTATAGGCTAATTAAATCTTATTTTTCTCTTTACATTTTAAGTCGAGCTTACACTTTTTTAATTTTTGCTTCAGGTAGTAACATTTCTTGTACAGATTAAAAAGCAATATAAGTTACAAGCATAAAACTCTAAAACTTTAGGAATTCTTAAACGAAATAATATGGTAATCCTTGGCTAATTAGTATTCAATTTCGATTATTTTTATTACCCATATGCTACTCAAGTATACGTTCCAAATAAGAAAAGGAGAATTTGAAAAGTGCAGACCATAAATATTGGTTAACATTTGCAAAACATGAAAGAATTTTATAAATGTTTATCATATTTTTAGCATATTGAAAGTTGAACATACGTCTAGGGATAGGCCCACCCCACCAGCAAATCCTGCTCAACAGATAACAGGTGTCTGTAGTTAACAGGTAATGTAGGGTAGTGTAATACTTTGGCGCGGTATAATTGGTTGTTTCGTCTTTAAGCTGGTCATCGTCAGGATGCAAGGTGAGTATTTTTAGTTGGATGTTTTCAGGTGTGCAGACTACGACACGGACATCGATATTTCACCCTGAATAGCCTATATAAAAAGCCCTAAATATAAACAAATCACAGACCTATAATCTACATTAGTAACGGATAGTGAGGTGCAAAAGAAATTAAAGGACGGAAAAAATTTAAAAAATATGGTTGGCCGTGAAAAACATGACAGCATAAAATAAATGTTTCTTCAATTTAACTACAATAAAATATACCTACTCCTAATTTGCCGTTTAGGATAGATTTCGTTATAAAAGTAAACTGAAAATGGGAAATAATTGAAAACTCATAAAACGATACATATTCACGCAGCATACGGACTTCATTGTACAGTCACGCCAGTCAAAGGTTGCATTTTAGCTTTTTTTACTAACCCGACACTTTTTTAGCTATATTTTAATATAGATTTATAGTAAGCTAGTGTGACAATGTGTGGCTACTCCTAAAGAATTTTTTGTACAGGCCTAGGTTTGTTAAGCGTGGTTAAGTTTCCAATGCGATAGAACAATCAATATTTATGTTTTACCGTACTCCACATCACCTGTTCCTTGTTTAGAATGTATTTCTTATTTCTGAATACGTTTAGAGATGACGCCTTTAAATAATAGCTAACCATTGATAAAACATAACCGGAGCGACAGTTAGGCGCCACAGATTAGACGAAACAATACTAAGTTTCATCTTAGAGCAGGCGAAACCGATATCTGTTGAGATTTAGAAATTGAAGGGGGAAAAGCCGGAAGCTGAACAATTCCTCGTTAAAGCAATCAAGTTGCCCCGCCTTAAGTCCACTTTGTTGTTATTGAAATAAACTATTTGTAAAGCAACCTGGAAGAAGGCGGGAGGGGGACTGGTGACTGGCCGTATTCAACATGGCCGTGCAGACTTGATGAAGACATTCACTAGTAACTCCTTCCTGCTGTCTCGCTCTTACTATCTCTGTCTCTCAACTCTCCACACATCTTATTCCTGTTATTTGCCTACGTTTAAACATTTAGACACGTCCAATTCCTCCCATATTAACTGTCTACATTCAGAATACGTATATCAGTTAACATTATAATTAACCTACGTGGTGCAAAAGAAAACCAATATAACTTAATACTAAGCGTGTTCCCTAATTAAAGTGACTTAAACTGAATCATATTTCACCAAACAAATTAGACAAAACTGCATAATTGGTTATGAAATTTACGTGTCACAAGTCGACGAGTCGTTGCTTGGATGTAGCGAAACATTTTTATGATATATTAGCACATTTGAGAAATTATTAAATACAAAATTTTTCCAGCTATTAGTAGCCACAAAGTAATAATAGTAAATAAAAATATAATAAAACAAAAATAATAATTGTTATAAATACACACATTGGTTATTTATAATCGTGTATTTAATAAAGTTAAAGTTAAGTGTATTTTGTTTAGTAGTTAATGAAGAACAGTTTAGGGAAAATCACATAGACTGCCTCTACGAAAAATTATAATACAATTATAATAAAATTATAAAAATAATCATCTACTGAATTCATTCTTTAAATGAGATACGTAGCTATAGCACCTGGTTTAACTTCCAAGGATTGTTCAAATACAGACTATATGCTGCACCATACTAACAGGCCTATTTAACCAAGTAATCTGTTCAGATATTAATTAGAAAGTAAAAGTATTGGTAAGTTATTATACAGTAAAATCCTGCAATGTAATAGGCCATATGCAATTTTTAATATATATAATGAACTAATGAATACCCTATTGTTCTTGTAATTTTCAAGACTAAAATTTTATTCACTTAAACAATAGTTTATGACTATCCGAACTTTGAATTTAGTAAATTAGTTAAAACTTACTGAGACAGAACGTTTTCGATCGCTATGTGTTTTCGATCGTTGTCGATCTTCATCAGTGTTTTCTGCTTTGAGATGTTGGGTCAAGCAGTGACGGTTTTAAAGGTAGGTTTTCGATATTATCAAAGAATATTTGTGATTTGTATTGAGTTTGTTCGTTTAATATGTTCGTTTGTGTGTCTGTAAATTTCATATTGTTCTAGTGTGTTGAGATTTGGTCCTTTTTTGTTGATGTGTAGGATTTCTAGGTTATGGTAAATGTCTGTGTATTTGTGTCCTGTAGGCTATCTTTTATGTGGTTGTAAAGTGTTGAGTTGGTGTTTTGCTTGTGTTCCTCGATTCTTTTTTTAAAGCTGCGACCTGTTTGTCCATTGTAGAATTTGTTACATTCCTCGCAGTTCAGTTTGTATACGCCTGGTGCTTGTAGTTTATCCTTGTTGTTGGTGTTGTGTTGTATTTTGTATTGTAATTTGTTATTAGTTTTTTATGCTATTTTGTATCCTATTTTTCGAAATTTGCGGGCTATTTTGTTTGTTGTTTTGTTTATGAATGGCAATGTGATGTATTTGTTTTCCCTGTCTGTAGTGTTAATTTTAGTGTTTTTTTTTTTGTATTTTGTACCATAGTTTGTCTATTATTGTGGTGTTGTATCCATTTGTGTATGCTAAATATTTAATTGTGTCTAGTTTTTTGTTTATGTTTTCTGTGGGCATCGAGACTTCTTTAAGTCTATGGAGCATGGATCTGAAGGCAGCGTGTTTGTGTTGGATAGTGTGGTTTGAGATGTTGATAAGTGGTCCTGTCGTTATGGGTTTTCTGTAAATGTTGAAACTGTGTTTTTGTGTGTGGCTTTTTGTTATGGTTAGGTCGAGGAAGTTTAGAGATCGGTTGGTTTCAATTTCTGAAGTGAAGTGGAGATTTGGGTGTATGTTATTAGTGTAGGTGAGGAGTTTTTCGAATAAGATTCACCGAACGTAATGGACTATAAAATACAAAAACTAAAATTTTAGTTAAACCTACTTCGAAATGTTTGAAATATTTCCCACTTTAACATGTTTTCCTGCAGATAGAGTAAATATTTAGGCTTTCACTACTTCCTCCCCATATTTAGTAGGATAATTCACCACTTGAATGGCTACTTTAGTAAGATAAAAGACTGGATAAATTAGTCTAATATGGTGTCGATAATAAAGTAAGGAAAGTTATGATGGAACTAATAAAGTAAGGAAGTAATAATGGTATGAATTCATACGCTCATATAGTGAGAACAGTAAATATAGTATAACAAAGTATAGTCTGTATAGAGGTGGAAAAAAGCAGTAGTATCATTAAATAGTTTGATCTAGTGTTTATATAAATGCGGTTGATTTGCGAGTCAGGTACAACTATTAGTTTAAACAGGCAATAGTTCAATTACGGCTACGCCATCACCATCAGGCCTACATAATCAACATTACCAGTAATAATTACAATATAATCCTGTTGCTGAAAATAACATGGAACTAATAATTATGTGTATCAATAGTAGGAAAAATGTTGATTAAATAAACTTATATCTAGGGGGTTTAAATTCTTTACTTCCTGTTAAACAAAGGAGACCACGAAAATGTGTCAGGACAAAAGCAGAAAATGATAAGATATAGGAATTACAAGTTTTTAAGAAAGTTTGTATATCTTTACATTGTATAACACGGGGCAGTAGATTGCCTTGTATCCAAGATAAAAATGGTATGGGACTGCTCCTAGGGATGAAAGAAGTCAACATGAAAATCGCCCTAAAAAGATGAACGTTGAAAGTATCAAAGCTGTCCATGATTATATTATTTATTTTCAAAGCAGAAATAGACGTTTCAACCACAAAAAATCAGAACGACTGTATTTAGATGAAAGTTTAAATATTAATAAAAATGTTTGAGATGTATAAAGAAAAATACTAAAATCATCCAGTATCTTGTAAAAGCTCTAGTGTTATTTTTAACAAAGACTTTAACATAGGTTTTGGATGTCCATGACACTTGTAGTACATTTGATACATTTTTATCCGAAGATAAGACTCTCTCAATGTGAAACTGGTGGAAGAAAAGGATGATGAAAAGAAACTTTTACTTACTAATTGAATTCGTAAAATTAGCATTAAACACAGAGTGCATTTAAAAAGGCAGCAAACATTTTATGATAGAAAAAAGAAAGCCAAGGAGGTTGCAATGAAAAGCAAAAAGAAGGAAGCTATTGCAATGAATTATTCTACAAATTTTCCCTGTCCAAACTTTGCAACTAATGATGTACATTATAAAAGGTAACTTTCTATATTCATTTTTAATACTTTCTACTAAGGTCAGCTCCTTCTACGTTTATCCAAAAAACATTGTTAACAAGGGTGGTGATGAGGTTGTTTATTTCCTACATCATTTTATATGTAACTTTCTTGATGAGGCTGTCAGTGAGCTAGAAATACTTTGAGATTCTTGCTAACGGGAACAAAAATAGTGCCCTAGTAAAATATTGCTATCATCTTGTCCACACTCAAGAAAAATTAAAATTAATACAGTTAACCTTTCCAATTCGAGGGCACTCATATCTAGAATGTGATAAAAACACAGGCCTACTGAATAAGAAAGATTGGAAGTTCCCCTAGAGTGGTGTCAGGAGATGCAGAACGCACGAGTCAAACCAACACCTTTTGTCGTTGTTAGAGTGGAAGAAGAACCTCATATAATAAAATCCTGGACAGATTTTTTTTTATTTTCTGTATGTAAAGAAACTCTCGTTCTCGTCCACACCTGTTAGAGAACTTGTGGTAGAACACACTCGCCCGGTGCTGATACGACATGAGAAAACCAAGCAGCAAGAAGAATTGTTAATTAAAACAATTTCCTTTAACAGAAAGACAAATGAAAGTTCACATGCCAGAAGAGAAGAGAGAGAGAGAACTACTATTGAGTCGCACAAGAAGGTTACAGCCTAGAGAGATAATTTTGCCTGAGCCTTCTTATGAAGCTAAGAAACACTCACTGCTTAGATACAGGTATACAAAAATGAAAATTTTTGCCATTAGATTCCTTTTTTTGTTAACTAAATAAGAAAATTTAATATAACTAATTATGTGCTATTAATTATGGGAAACTAATTATGATTTGAATAAATTAAAAACATCCGGTTGCGCAGTGATATAGAAAAACAGTAGGGTCTACTTGAAAAAAGATACTTATCAATACTTTATCAATAAACTTACTTTTATAAAAGAAGAAACAGAATTCTGAATAAATAGTCCATGTTAGTTGAACCTGTCCATTAGTAACATTCTTTATTTTGTAGACGGAGGTACTTTAAAGACTGATTTGCTGAGGACGAGAGCCATGAATAGTATGGATAGCATAGTGGTTCTTGTAAATCCGTCTCGAGATTGAACTACACAAATTTTCCCTGAGGATTCAGTGACGAGTTTTACACTTCGCTCAACAGCCTTTGCGTGAACTGGGAATTGCTTGAAAGTAATGTTCCAGGCAGGGATTGAATCACTGTCGATGTTCAATTTCATCTCGTTGTCACTGATTTCTGCTTACAACGGGGGGAGAAGATAATTCACAGTCCACCCAGTTGATCATTTCTGAGTATTCTTGTGCGTTGAAGTTGACTCTTGGAGGCGTGAATGTTCTTACTGTTTTCCTTCTCGCACCTATCTGCCTTACCTTCAGAATTCTTCTACATTCGAGCTCTCGTATGTGTTTCTTCTCATTTTGAGTCATCTAACCTTCAAGTGTTCTGGGTGGCAAACAAACTATTTTGTTCGATCACAGGGTCGATAACATCAAGAAAATCTTTTGGAAAATACCTGGTATATTGTATTGCTTAGTAAACAAGTTTCAGGCCAATCAAAAAGTTTTTATTTGTTTTGATAGAAACCAGATTGGCATGTATGATTTCAATATAAACAAAACTAGTCAGGTGAAGGGTTTTCGTAACTTATGTAAAATCTTGGAGTTCTAAATTGCTTTACATCGTATGTGATAAGCTCCCAGAATCCCGTAAAACCAAACCTTTTTTACAGGTTCCTGATATTATTGTCTTTGATATATCAAGCAGGTATTGCTAATCTTTGCTAAGAACGTTTCTTTCTATCTGTGGGATCTGATAATCAATGCTATGGAAGTTAACCACCGGCAGCGGCAGTTTTTGGCAGCAAAATAACTTTTCACCGATTGGCCCTTTAAAAGTACTAGGTCTCGTTGTCTTGTCATGCAGGGGCTCAAACATTGGGAGGAATGGCAACTCATTAAAATGAAGGAGGCAAATTGCTCATTAATCAGGTGTCCTTAATTAAAGTTAAACTCGACGAAATAGACCAGTTTTCCTAACTGTATTTTCAGCAGTACTATCACAACCATGACAATTAGATTTTCAAGAGAAATACCACACTCAGACAGGTGAGGCATTACAGATTTGACAATATCTTCCGAGCTTCCAGAATTTGGAGTGACATGCCCAAAGTAGAGTGAGCCAGGTTTTCGAATCAGGGAGTAATGCTCTTTATTAATAATTCTACGAACCCTTTTTGAATGAACTTCGTTTCTTCCAGCTAAACAGAGACCTAACAGTGGGCATGTGTCTGATTAACTACACAATTTAGGCTTAACATTTTGCTTTCCTCTGCCTATTTTGTTCCTATCTATAACAAGGGTGGAATCTGAATCAGGAACAACGCCAAAGTTGAGCAAAACACTTGCGATCGCCGCAATAGCGCAATCGGAAACACCATTACGATTGCTTACTATTGCACTAGAATTCAACTGTAGACTTTTTTCTACTTCATTATCAGACCGTATGATAAAAATTCTAGAGATATTACATTTAAATACTAATTATTTACCAAATACTAAATATTCGTCAAAATGTGAAATTTTTAACATTTTGCACAAATTTTGAGCTTATGGATGACCGGAAGGTATCAACTAATCTAAACCAAATTATTACATCACGACAATATCTAATTCAACAATTTTAAAAAATAATAGCAAAAATAAAGTTTTTTCATATTTTGTCAAACTTCCTATGCGTCCTACTCGTAGCCGAGTTGGTTAATTTTTTGTTTTGTTTTGTATATATATATATATATATATATATATATATATATATATATATATATTTCGCAACTTTTCTGCGCTGTTATAACTCAAAATAAATAAGTTTTCCCCACCCACCCTTCTGTACAGCCTGATAATATATACTCTAATATTCTTGTGATAAAGAAATACATGCATCACTAATATATATATATATATATATATATATATATATATATATATATTAAAACCTAACTTTTGTTAAATTATAAGTTACTTTTATGTTATTTAATTACCTTACCTATCTAATGTGACACCTTCAGGTTTATAAAGAATTAACAATCATATAAAATTTTAACATCACTTGCATTTATTTCTCTACATTTAACTCTACACATTATACCAAATTTATATTAATATTTTGCAGTGACAGGATTGATTTCTTAACTAACATGACAATTAATAAAAGGTGGACTCTTGAGGCTTTAGGTTTTCTAATAAAATAACGTAACAAAGTTTAATAAATTCAGTATTAAATTTTGTTCTTACTCTTGGGTAGCTATTATTACGGGAACCTTTCTTCTTAAATTAGAAATGGTGAAACTAGATTAATTTTTATAAATTGCAATAAAATTGAAATTTTTCTGAAATTTACTTAATTATAGATGTCTTTTGGCTACACTTATATCCAAAGAATACTTACGGTTTTTTAGAGTTCCTGGAATCTTGGCCGTTGTTACCTTCTGCGCTTAAACCTGACACAAAAAACTTATTTTCTTAATTCTTTAAAAAAACTCTTACGTCGCACTTTTTTAAATTTTCTTATAAACAACAAAACTCTTTACTTAATTAAACAATTTACTCCTTTTACAACACTGCCATCTTTTGTCCCCACCAATCCGTCTGCCCTCTTCTCAAGCTCCCTTCAAACTTCAAACTTCTCCTGTCATTTTAGTTTTTATGGAAATCCCTAATCTCTCCCTCTACCAATACGTTCTTTTTAGTTTCCCACAGCTTCCACATTCCCACCTAACGATACCGCGTTATTTTCCCAGGTTATCGGTCACTGGAATTTCCCGTCTTAACCAGCTTGGACCCATTCTATTGTCAATGGTTGCCCGCACACAGTTTATAGCTTCCCTGGAAAAGAGTAATGGAATGGTACCTGCTTTGTCGGCACCTTACAACTATTTGTGTTTCTCTTTTTTTTAATACATCTACAGATAATTATTTTAGCTACTAACTAAATTTTTTCTAAAGCCTCATACGTTATGTTATATTATATATATATATATATATATATATATATATATATATATATATATATATATATATGTATATTTGTAGATTATGCAACACTATTTTCTTGTATACACTTATCACTTTCATCTATGTACTTAAACAAGAATCTTACTTGGTATTTACGCGAGTACTTTCAAAGACTGGTTAGTGTCTCCATCCTCGGGCATACTGAACAGGGTTTTGGACTGCGAGCTGCTTTGATTTGCCGTTGACCTTGGTGTACCGTTAACTTCTATTTTTAGATTCACTGCACTGTGCGAGTTTTTAACGTTCGTTTTGGGGTTAATATTGTCTATTAGATTGAATAATTTATCGTTTTTTGATTTTATTTGTATCTGTTCGTTAATGATGTTATTTTTATTTTTATAAATTTCTAGTTGTTCCCAAATTGTCATTTTGAGGCCTTTTTGGACCTTTTTTACTAGGTGTACGTTTTTTAATGTGGGGAATGTGTGTTTATTTTTGATTGCGTGTGTGGCTAAGATTGAGTTATACATTTCAGGTTTGATGTATGCATTGAGGTGTTCTTGATATCTGTCTTTTAATTTCATTTTTGTTTGGCCTATGTATAAAATAAAGCAATAAATAATAACATCATTCTAAATGAAATCAATAACTTACACCCTAACATACAATTCACCATGGAGGAAGAAATAAACAATAAAATAAACTATCTAGACCTAACATTGACCAGAAATACAAATAACATTGAATATTCTATTTATAGGAAACCCACACAAACCAATAATACAATACCAAACCACTCCAGCCATCCCCCACAACATAAAATGGCCGCTTACAACTCACTTTTATACAGGATGCTAAAATTGCCTCTAAATAATGAAGAAAAAACCAAAGAAAAACAAATAATATATCAAATAGCCCAAAAAATGGATACAATAAAAAAAACTATAGATAAATTAGAATTTAAAATATTAAATAAATTAAAACAACCTAAAATCGAACCACAAACAACAAAATGGGCTACATTCACATACACAGGATACAACATAAAAGGAATAACTAAAACACTAAAAATTAATAATATTAACATAGCCTACAAAAACACAGGAAACATAATCAACAAAATAAACCAACCAGAAAAAATATGTCCCACACTTAATAACCGAATATACAAAATCGAATGCCCAGACTGTAATAAAATATACATAGGCCAAAAAAAAAAGAAATTAAAAGACAGATATCAAGAACACCTCAATGCATACATCAAACCTGAAATTTATAACTCAAACTTAGCCACACACGCAATCAAAAACAAACACACATTCCCCACATTAAAAAACGTACACCTAGTAAAAAAGGTCCAAAAAGGCCTCAAAATGACAATCTGGGAACAACTAGAAATTTATAAAAATAAAAATAACATCATTAACGAACAGATACAAATAAAATCAAAAAACGATAAATTATTCAATCTAATAGACAATATTAACCCCAAAACGAACGTTAAAAACTCGCACAGTGCAGTGAATCTAAAAATAGAAGTTAACGGTACACCAAGGTCAACGGCAAATCAACGCAGCTCGCAATCCAAAACCCTGTTCAGTATGCCCGAGGATGGAGACACTAACCAGTCTTTGAAAGTACTCGCATAAATACCAAGTAAGATTCTTGTTTAAGTACATAAGTGAAAGTGATATATATATATATATATATATATATATATATATATATATATACAAAAAAGAGAGAGAAAGAGAGAGAGCCTGATCTACTTTTGACAATTAAGTAAATACAGCTCTACAGCCCTAAATTTTACAGTCGAATCTAGTTATGACGATTACAGAAATACAGTCCTACTATGTATCTAGTTGTCTTACAGTTTTTTCTAGTTGTTAAAATATTGTTATTGTGAAATACCGCAGTCCTATAATATTATGTTTGATCTAGTTGTGGAATAAAGTAGGCCTAAATATAGGCCTGCATTGTATGCTGTAGTCTTTTTTATTTGTGACAATAAGCTAAAATGCAGCCTTACAATATAGGCTATAGTTTTTGACTATTTTTGACAATGAGGTAAATTCAGTCCTATAATATGTTTTTTAAAAGATTTGACAGTAAGATAAATTTAGCCTTAAAATATAATTTTTTTTTCTAGATTTGACAGTAAGATAAACTCAGCCCTACAATATATGTTCTTTCTAGTTTTGAAAGTAAGTTAAATACAGGCCTACAATATATGTTTTTTCTAGTATTAAAAGTGAGATAAATTCTTACTAAGTTCTTCTAAGTATAGTGTTTGCAGTTAATCTATACAAAAAATCTGATGGTGTGTGTGTGTGTGCGTGTGTATGTGTGTTACTCAATCACGTAAAAATTACTTTACCCATTGAGCAGAAAATTTACATAGACATTCTTAGGGTCCCTGGTTAACACATACGCCTATATTTATTTAGAGATTGCCGTCAGGGTAACACCATACGGACCTTGTAAACCCCCTTAACACCCAATTTTCTATACTCTATTTAATACTTAACTTGACATAATCAGCTGATTATCCTCTGTAACAGCCACTTTTAAACACATTTACACAGCTGATAGTAATTGATTGTTATTCATCTTTATAGGTTAGTTTACTTTACAAATATAATGTTACAAGCAGAAGTTTTTCTTTCCTTTAGTTTTCAAGACAATAATCAGTAAGTTTATAGTTTGATTACTTAATCACGTAAAAACTACTAGACCCATTGAGCTGAAATTTGGTCTTTATTTCCCGTTCACACGTGTTTGATTTTAGCGAAAAAAAAGCTATACCGGGCAATGAAGAAAGTAATCAGAGATACAACAAAATTATGAAAACTTTCACTCACGCCACAAAAGTTTACAGTTTTGGGAAAATGTAATTCCCCCCAAACGTGGTGCTAATAGTGCTGGTAAAAATGCACATTGCCAACCCCCAATACAATGCATATAAAATGAATTAAAAACATGTCCTGAAGCTATGTTGACAATTATTGTTTGTTATTGCCACGGAAGGTTTATTTTATATACTTTTGAAATATCCAGCCAGGATAGATTTGGTAGTAATCTTATACGTTTAACCAAATGTACTCATGTAAGGCTAGAACCCGCAGGGGGTGCGGACTAGCCGCACCTACGAGGGGTTTGGCGTCCCTCGCGGTACCCTAGTCTAACACTACACCACTCACAAAGCATACACACACACATACACACACCAACACAATCTATACACATTTCAACACTTACATCTTCTCTTAGGGAATTTTGACTGGTCAGAACCGTTGCACGTTGGGAGTGCTGAAAAGTCCAGAGCGTGACAAACTATGGTCTGGGACGCTGCTGTGAGCTTGCTCTGCCGAAGACGTATGCGCGGTTGCTGGTCCGCTAGCCACTTCGGTCCTTGGTAAGGGAGTGTCCGCGGTGCACAGGTGTCGGAGCCTGTGCACAGTATTACGAGTTCTCGACTGATGCCCATCCAGTCGAGCTAAGGAGGAAACTATGAGCCCCAGAGTTCCGGGGGTTGGAAATGATCGAAAGTGATCCATGGGTGTACCCGTTCTCATAGTCTCGCCCGTAACGCCTGACACGATGGTTAGCTTAAAAACAACTTATGGAAAACCAACAAATGTCCAACCAGTTGAATGTAAAGAGGCGTCTAGAGGTTTCTCCGAAAATGCCTAGGGAAGTAAATACGATGAGGAAAGAAATGGATTTAGCTTCACCAAAGTTCTTAATTGTGTCTTGACAGAAGCTGGAAAAGATCTTTCAAAGGTATCGCCTTTCGTAATCCAAAAGGCTATAACTGGATGTGCAGCAGGACCTGTCTCTTCCATAAGGAAGTTACGGAACGGAACACTGCTGTTAGAAACAAGCAATTCGAAGCAGTCACAGTTTTTATTAAAAATGACCTCCTTCTTCGATCAGGTCAAGGTTTCGGTGGCACCCTACAAAACCTTGAACTCATCAAAGGGAGTAATATCATGCAGGGATCTGTTGTATGTCCGTGAAGACGAAATCAAATCAGAACTGGTATCGGAAGGTGTAACAGATGTCGTACGAATTATGAGGATGGAAAACGGTCAGAAAGTTCCAACAACATCAATTATCCTGACATTCGGGAAACCATCTATCCCGGAATATTTATATGCTGGCTATCAACGGTTTCCTGTTAGGCCCTACGTTCCCAATCCACGCCGGTGCTTTAAATGCCAACGTTTTGGACACGTGAGTTCTTTTTGCTCCAAGCCAGAGGTATGCGGACAGTGTGCATCTGAAGGCCATACTGAGAAGGTTGGCACAAATGCTCCGAAATGCCCAAAATGTGCTGGTGATCACCCTGCTCGCTCCTTTAACTGCCCAAAGTTAAAGGAGGAGAAAGCGATCCTCAGCATAACGGCAAAGGACAAAACATCTTTCCACGAAGCGAAAAAGAAGTTCAAGTCAACTCAACCTAGACTTGAAACGAAATCTTATGCCTCAGCTATCACCACTGAGAGGTCGTGTTCCAACTGCGTTGAGCTAAACAAGAAAATTGAAGTTCTCACTGAGCAAGTTAGTCAGTTATTAGCATTGGTGACGAAAAATTCTGTTTCCAACTTAAAGAATAATGTTGAATGTGCGAAGAAATCTCCATTGCCAGATACCTCTGGGAAAGTTGGAAGAAGTAAGACACTAATAGAGACAAGTGCGAAACCTACTCCAACTATGAGTAATAATAATAAAAATAACAAAACTGCACCTGTAAAAGTGGGTGCAAAATTACAAGCGACTCAAAAGAGGACCATTTCTAACACCCCTTCTGAGTCAAAAAATTCCTCAGATTCAAATGTCTTCTCAGTAAAATTTAAATTGGAGTAGGCCCTATAGTTTAAAATTCTAAACAATATATTCCACCAGTACGACTGGACATAGTAGTCCAACCTTGAAACAGGTGATAATGCAGCACTTTATTTGAGGCAATTAGTTGCGATTTCAGCACACAGAGGGCGTCCCTTAGTTAAAGGGGCGTGCTTAGTGATGATTAACCAGCTTGGAGTGACCGTGGTTAACAAATAAACAGCTTTACATCTACAGAATTAGTATTCACAACCAGTTCGTCGTGCGCTATATTTCTTTGTCTTGTATCTTTTAAAAAAATACACTGACTTATTAGACACGCTCAAATAATTTTCTGGCTGTGTTGACTTCCTTCATTTATTTCATTCAGTACATTATTACACTTCACTATTTTCAATTCAAAGCAAAATCTTTCAAGAGTTATTCAGGTTTCTATGAGATCCTAGACTTGAATATCTCCCCCGGAACATATAACCTTAGAGACACTTCATGTGAGAATGATAGGTAGGTTTTTTTGTGTTAAATGTAAACAATAACGTAAACTACATAAAACAAAGGGTTAAAGCACTTTTTTATAAGTATAATACGATCCCATTTTTAATAAAGTATGGACACAGATATTTTACTTACAAAAATATAGAATCCTAATAGTAAGTTATAACTATATTGGCCTAATAAAAATACACTTTCACTAGAGTAGCTACTACATACGACTATATAGGTCCGATGTATAAATATACATCACATACATGCCCAAAATGCATATACTCTAATCAATAACATAGACTTATACACACTAAACCCAAAAATCACATGCAGTGCATTAAATAACACAGATTCAACCATACATAGAACAATGCAGATCATAACCCTTTATTAAGTAATACATACAAAACCCAATACAAATCATACCACTTTATTAAATGCCCATACCTAACCATAAATAACCAAATGAAAATCATATACACTCTAGGCCCTATTACATATCACAGACGAATCTATACATAACCTAATGCAAATTGTAACACTTTATTGAATAACACAGACTAATCCATACATAGCCCTATGCAAATCTTATACACTCTAGGCCCCATTACATAACACACACCAATCCATACATTGCCCAATGCAAATCTTATACACTCTAGGCCATATTACATAACACGGACCTATCCATACATAGCCCAATGCAAATCTTATACACTCTAGGCCCCATTACATAACACACACCAATCCATACATAGCCCTATGCAAATCTTATACACTCTAGGCCCTATTACATAACACACACCAATCCATACATAGCCCAATGCAAATCTTATACTCTCTAGGCCCCATTACATAACACACACCAATCCATACATTGCCCAATGCAAATCTTATACACTCTAGGCCATATTACATAACACGGACCAATCCATACATAGCCCAATGCAAATCTTATACACTCTAGGCCCCATTACATAACACACACCAATCCATACATTGCCCAATGCAAATCTTATACACTCTAGGCCATATTACATAACACACACCAATCCATACATAGCTAAATGCAAATCTTATACACTCTAGGCCATATTACATAACACGGACCAATCCATACATAGCCCAATGCAAATCTTATACACTCTAGGCCCCATTACATAACACACACCAATCCATACATTGCCCAATGCAAATCTTATACACTCTAGGCCATATTACATAACACACACCAATCCATACATAGCTAAATGCAAATCTTATACACTCTAGGCCATATTACATAACACACACCAATCCATACATAGCTAAATGCAAATCTTATACACTCTAGGCCATATTACATAACACGGACCAATCCATACATAGCCCAATGCAAATCTTATACACTCTAGGCCCCATTACATAACACACACCAATCCATACATTGCCCAATGCAAATATTATACACTCTAGGCCATATTACATAACACACACCAATCCATACATAGCTAAATGCAAATCTTATACACTCTAGGCCATATTACATAACACGGACCAATCCATACATAGCCCAATGCAAATCTTATACACTCTAGGCCCCATTACATAACACACACCAATCCATACATTGCCCAATGCAAATCTTATACACTCTAGGCCATATTACATAACACACACCAATCCATACATAGCTAAATGCAAATTTTATACACTCTAGGCCATATTACATAACACACACCAATCCATACATTGCCCAATGCAAATTTTATACACTCTAGGCCATATTACATAACACGGACCAATCCATACATAGCCCAATGCAAATCTTATACACTCTAGGCCATATTACATAACACACACCAATCCATACATTGCCCAATGCAAATCTTATACACTCTAGGCCATATTACATAACACGGACCTATCCATACATAACCTAATGCAAAAAATATACACTGTATTAGGTAACACAGACATACTCACACAAAAGCCAATACAAATCATACCACTTTAATAAATAGCGTATACCTATCCATAAATAGCCCAATGCAAATCATATACACTCTAGGCCCAATTACATAACACACACCAATCCATACATAGCTAAATGCAAATCTTATACACTTTAGGTCCCATTACATAACACACAACAATCCATACATAGCCCAATGCAAATCTTATACACTCTAGGCCCCATTACATAACACACACCAATCCATACATAGCCCTATGCAAATCTTATACACCCTAGGCCCCATTACATAACACACACCAATCCATACATAGCCCTATGCAAATCTTATACACCCTAGGCCCCATTACATAACACACACCAATCCATACATAGCCCTATGCAAATCTTATACACCCTAGGCCCCATTACATAACACACACCAATCCATACATAGCCCTATGCAAATCTTATACACCCTAGGCCCCATTACATAACACACAACAACCCATACATAGCCCAATGCAAATCTTATACACTCTAGGCCCCATTACATAACACACACCAATCCATACATAACCCAATGCAAATCTTATACACTCTAGGCCCCATTACATAACACACACCAATCCATACATAGCCCAATGCAAATCTTATACACTCTAGGCCCTATTACATGACACACACCAATCCATACATAGCCCAATGCAAATCTTATACACTCTAGGCCCCATTACATAACACACACCAATCCATACATAACCCAATGCAAATCTTATACACTCTAGGCCCTATTACATAACACACACCAATCCATACATAGCCCAATGCAAATCTTATACACTCTAGGCCCCATTACATAACACACATTAATCCATACATAGCCCAATGCAAATCTTATACACTCTAGGCCCTATTACATAACACACACCAATCCATACATAGCCCAATGCAAATCTTATACACTCTAGGCCCCATTACATAACACACACCAATCCATACATAACCCAATGCAAATCTTATACACTCTAGGCCCTATTACATAACACACACCAATCCATACATAGCCCAATGCAAATCTTATACACTCTAGGCCCCATTACATAACACACATTAATCCATACATAGCCCAATGCAAATCTTATACACTCTAGGCCCTATTACATAACACACACCAATCCATACATAGCCCAATGCAAATCTTATACACTCTAGGCCCTATTACATAACACACACCAATCCATACATAGCCCAATGCAAATCTTATACACTCTAGGCCCCATTACATAACACACACCAATCCATACATAACCCAATGCAAAGCTTATACGCTCTAATAAAAAACAGACTTATCCATACTTAAAACCATGCAAATCATATACACTCCAATTAATAACATAGACCACTGCTTACATAGCTTAATGAAAATCACATACTCTCTATTAAATAGGACGGAATCATCACATAAACAATTCAATGCAATTCTATGCTCTCTATTAAATATCATAGACTCATCACATACATAATCCAACGAAAATCACATACACTTTATTAAATAACAAAGGCTCATCACATACATACAAGAATTGCAAATCACATATACTCAATCAAATAACACTGACGTATCACATACATAATCCAATGCAAATCACTAGTAAAATTAATAAAGACCATTATTTCAAATTGCTACTTTAGCAAAATCACACGCTTATTGCTTAAAAATATTCTCCCGTTCCAATTATTTTGGTTTTTAATCATTAGAACCATTATAAACGTCAAGCTTCAACACTCATAAAGATGAAGATTTTCCATTGAAGAAATTGAAATATAATATAAATATTAGACTATAATATTACTTGAGGTTTGCATATTATGACAATCGACGAAACTTTTACGGTGGAGAAATTCTTAACGTAAATTTGACGTGCATGCATACTTCAAATGGCATCTATCTTTTAAAATAGTCTTCGTCATCGTCCAAGTCTCCATTCCGTAGAACAACGCTGACAGTACATAACGTTTCATCTAATAGAGTTTAAGTCTTTCTTACTCAGGTCTTTCCAACATCGTATTCAATTAATTTTGATAAAAGCTGCTCTCGTTTTCTCATGTATAATGCAAATATTCGGAGTTATTATTTTTTCACTATAATTGTACGCAGGTAGTGGCCCATCTTAACTGCGTTCTGTGTATTCAAATATGCCCCTTTTATTGCATCCAGTTTATAATCATCAGAAATTTGGGTTTGCTAATATTCAACTACAAACCGTATTCTTCGCTAGCTTCTGCTAGTTCATTCACTACTTGTTGCCTGTCTTAGAGGTATCCAGCTAGAAGAATCGTATCAAAGAGTTTCAAATTGTTTATCAATACGCTATTTATTTTAGTTTCCGTGTACAGTTCGGACATTTTGCTTATTAAGTTTGCTGAGTACTAGTTACAGAGGACCCTGTCCCGTTATGCGTCCTTGACTCACTATACTCCTGAATTGTCACTTTTAGACCGTAATATAATTTTGAAATACGCCTAAATGATTTTGTAGTCTAGATTCTTTTGTTTTAATAGTTACAATACGTCTAAATACCTGTGACGCGCCTTGTCAAAAGCTTTACAATAATCCACGCAGCTAATATAAACGTTTTGATTTATGTCCAGAGATCTTTGCAATACGACATTAATCATTGCCAGTCATTGTGGTTATGGCACTTCAAGTTGTTACCCACTAGAAACGTAGAACATTGGCATGAGCGTTATGAATTATACGACGGCCTGCCATTATTGCTTTTTTGGGATTATCAACCAGGTGAATGACAAAAATACTAATATTTTACTTGCACGGTTGCGAGGAGACTCGAACAAGGAGACTCAATAAGGAGATGAGGTTGGCTACTAAGCTTATCACATTACTTGACAGATTAACACCTGATTTAATTTCTTCCAGGTGCTTTGGATTATCAAGAAATTTGCCTGTTATTCGCCTGATATCAAGTAATATAACCTGTATTAGGTCACTAATAAATGCTAATCTTTTCAACTCTCTTATTATTATTGACAATTTGAAAACATAAATGTTTCTCAGTTTACTATCAGTAGGCCTAATGTTTGATAAACGACGCCTACTATGTGATATAGCATTGTTGTGACTTTCCTATCACAGGACTTTATTGAATAAATCATAGCAGTTTCTATTCTCAGTGTAGTATATTTACAATACCCTATTAGGCCTACTTATCTTTGAATGATTATTGGCCACTTTCAAGTTCATTATACCACCACTCATTCTCTATAGATTCATTTTAATCATATAATTAATATTTCCAATA
>JBAIZL010000002.1:35420662-35438162 GCA_036971475.1 Prosapia bicincta
AACAATACGAGTTTCCATGACAATGTTTCCATCATCTGAGTATAACTACAGAGCCTAAAATAGCCCCCCAAACGTACCAACGTAGAAACGTAAATCCCCCCCCGGAATACATATTATATTAAATCCCAGTAAGAACGTAACAATATTCTAACAATACGAGTTTCGATGACAAAGTTGCCATCATCTGAGTATAACTACAGAGCCTAAAATAGCCCCCCAAACGTACCAACGTAGGAACGTAAATCCCCCCCCGGAATACATATTATATTAAATCCCAGTAAGAACGTAACAATATTCTAACAATACGCGTTTCCATGACAAAGTTTCCATCATCTGAGTATAACTTCAGAGCCTAAAATAGCCCCCCAAACGTACCAACGTAGGAACGTAAATCCCCCCCTCCGGAATACATATTATATTAAATCCCAGTAAGAACGTAACAATATTCTAACAATACGAGTTTCCATGACAAAGTTTCCATCATCTGAGTATAACTACAGAGCCTAAAATAGCCCCCCAAACGTACCAACGTAGGAACGTAAATCCCCCCCCGGAATACATATTATATTAAATCCCAATAAGAACGTAACAATATTCTAACAATACGAGTTTCCATGACAAAGTTTCCATCATCTGAGTATAACTACAGAGCCTAAAATAGCCCCCCAAACGTACCAACGTAGGAACGTAAATCCCCCCCCCCCGGAATACATATTATATTAAATCCCAATAAGAACGTAACAATATTCTAACAATACGAGTTTCCATGACAAAGTTGCCATCATCTGAGTATAACTACAGAGCCTAAAAGTTACTTGTGGAATATAGCATTTTAAAGTTAAAAACAAAGTAAGATATTTTGACATTCTCCTAATTGGAAAAAACTATTTAAATTAGACGCTAGTTCTAAACAAAATATTATTTTATTTTACTATAATACGTATCAGAGGTAGTAATGCATTATTTGTATGTATTAATGGCTTCATGTACGGTATAATGACATTGGCATTGGAAGTGAATAATACTTCTTTATTTAGTTTTTGGCATTATGTTAATATAAAAAGGCAGACTTTCAGTTAGACACTAGTAGGCCTAGTTACAAATAACAACAACAAAAATACACAACATTTAACTTTATAGTCTATCCAATCTCCAGAATTATAGTATAAAAATAAAGTTCTTATAAAATATTTTTTGAATAAATTTATTGTTATTTATTTTAAATTGTATTCTGTGACTATTGTACTTTGCGCCAGGTACCTATGCCTACTTTATGCACTATAATATGAAAACACTCCTCTAAAGTAGTGCTAATTTTTGTCTAAATGAGGATTTCAATATATATATATATATATATATATATATATATAATATATATATATATATATATATATAATATATATATTATATATATATATATATATATATATATATATATATATATATTATATATATATTTATATATATATATATATATATATATATATATATATATATATATATATATATATATATATATAGGCTTATCACTATTAATTCGGACACGTTGTTACACGTTACATCGTTATTACAACGTGTTACACGTTGTACTTTTATCAAGTTACACGTTGTACTTTTATGTACGATGAAAGTACATAATGACACATATTGGTCCTCATTTAAACAAATACTAGGCGCTGCTGTAGGGAAGTGTTTGTATAATAATATATAATAAAGTATAGAAGTGTAAAGATTAGAGAATATTGAAAGAAAATATTCCACAAATACTATCCAACCGCAAACGCATTAAAACACTTTCCACTTTATTTTACAACTGATGAAATGGAAAATAAATTTGTAAATATAATTTCAGATCCATTTAGATATAAGAGCACTGAAAGAAACGAGTTAAAAGCGCAAAAAGGGATTGCGCGAAATATTTCGTACATAATTCGAACGGCACTTAATGATTATTGGGTGAATGTCAATGGCTCTACGTTATGATAATCGATCAAACAACAATCGGCAAAAGCAAGATTTAATTGGAGTTCGTCCAACGGGTAGGGGAGCGTAGAGCACTAATGCACTGCTGAACACATATTAAATACCAACAAGCAATTTATAATGCACAGACAATATATTACAGGACGGTTTGTCAGGTTAAACACAGGGTGTGATGTGTAGTTCGCTTTTATAAATAAGCCCGTTCAACACCATCTCGGATAATTACTATATAACTCAAACTGATAGCATTCTATTGGCGTATTAATCACTTTATACATTGACAATTTGATATCTTGCTATGCTTTATACTAACTTGCTTGCTCCACCTTCTTTTCTTATTTCGAAACCTTGTCCCTGGCAACGTTCTATAAATATCGAAATTATGTAGATAAAACTTGTTAATGTTTATTGTTATTTATAAGGCTAATTTACACCACGACGTCCTACCGTCTTATATACTGGGATGATAAAATGTGTTATTCCGGTCCAGGTAACTCAACTTGCAACTCCGTCGCCCCGGTTGAGAGTGGGTTTGCTTCAAGTGAGCAATTCTGTACACTTGTTGGCATAACAATTCGCTTATATTCTGTGCCACATCATTATATAGTCCCGTATTGCCACCAAATTCCATCAATCCTTCCATTTCTTGCAAGGGGATTTAACGAGTTAAATCCTCTTTATATATCCGATAGAGAGTAGGTTTACTTTGGGTACGTCATCCTGCATATATAATGCCATAATAATTCCCCTATATTCTGTGCCAGGAGATCAACATATAATTCCGAATTCTTACCTAATTCCAACCGTTTTCCCTTTGGTTGCAAACAGGTGCGAGTTGAATCCTCTTTATATATCCGATAGAGAGTAGGTTTCCTTTGAGTACGTTATACTGCATAAATAATGCCATAATAAATCCCCTATATTCTACGACAGGAGATCAACGTATAATTCCATATTCTTAGCTAATTCCATCTGTCTTTCCTTTGGTTGCAAACAGGTGTATCGAGTTGAATTCTTTTTGTGAACCCGGTAGAGTGTTTGTTTTCTTCGGGTACATCATCCTTCATGAATAATTCCATAGAAATTCCCTTATATTCTATGCCAGAAGATCAACATATAATTCCTTATTCCACCTAATTCCATCTGCCTTTTCATTTGGTTGCAAACAGGTGTAACGATTTTAATCCTCTTTATGTATCCGATAGAGAGTATGTTTACTTCGGGTACGTTATCCTGCATAGATAATGCAATAATAAATCCCCTATATTTTACGCCAGGGGATCAATATATAATTCCTCATTCTTACGTAATTCCATCTGTCTTTCCTTTTCTTGCAAACAGGTGTAACGAGTTTAATTCTCTTTATGTATCCGATAGAGAGTAGGTTAACTTCTGGTACGTGATGTCGCACAAATCAAGCCATAATAATCCCGCTATTCTGTGCCTGGATCATTATGTAATACCTTATTCCTAACTAATTCCATTTATTGAAGTACACGTAGATCCGCACTTACGTTGGTTGATATGAGGATATAGCTCATCGCTGCTTATAATGCGTGGGGTGGTGCATATGAGGACCCTTCTATATATTACAAACGCTATCCGATTTCCCCGCTGGTTTTAGGGAAATGTTAGATAGGTTTGAGTTTGAGTCCATTTCTGATATGACAATTTGATCGTCTGGTTGAATAAACGAGTGTTTAGTGAGATTTTGAGTGCAATCTTTGGTTCGCTCCGTTAATGATCCGGGACTTTTTAAAGTAATCACGAAAAATGCTGTTTTGTTTCCGAGATCATCACAAATAACACAATTTAGTTCTATGTGGTCCGAAATACGCATGGGGATTGACGTTTTGTGTTTGTTTATTGCTGTAATTCGTAACCAGTGATTTGCCGATCGACGTTATCGCTAATTGCTCATATCCTGTCTTGGGAGTAATTTTTATTGTGATTTTTTGTGAAAACAATCTTCCAAAAAAAGAAAAGAAGGTAGAGATCTTAGCTATCATAAGATGTTCTTAGTTTTATGAAAGAGTTCACACTAAATGATGACTTCACTAGAATTACTACTATCCCATAGAATATAAAAAGTTAAGGTGTTGATAAACAAATATTTACCGTGTTTATCAAATGGTAATAATTAATGCTCGTTTCTTATTCAATGCAGTGCTCATTAAGAATAGATGAAGAAAAATGTCACTCTATGAATTTACAAACGCTATCGAAGATGCCAAGCCTGCCTCCTACACTTCGATGTTACCCATATTACCTCATCCGCCTACACGTCGTGTCGCTTCAAAATAACTAGAAGAAAAATCTAATAAAGTGAAACACACGATATGTATACGTAAAAACCTTTGAATTAACTTACACAATTTTCGAATGCATGGTTTTTATTTTAGTGAGGCGCATTTTTTGACTTGTATTATAAGAGTACCGCCCACCATTCTCTGATTGTCCCCAAGAAGTACCATCACTTTAACCTCGGAGAAGACTACTTTCATTACCTTACTCATCACTCTGGATCTCGTACTACTCACGGTAAAGAAGAACTACATCATCTATCTCCACACTCTTCTTCGACAACGCTTTCTCTTTGGCACCATCTGCAACACATTTCTGCTCTCCATGAGGTCTATTAGCCTCTTTATCTCTCCGAAGAGCTGTAAGTTACTTGTTAAGGATATCTGCGACACTCTCTCTTCCTCTCCTTTGTTTACCCTCATCACCCCTTCTCTCCGGTCATCTCCCACCTCTGTCTTCTTCTCTCTTTTAACCTGTGGCTACAAGCTACTAATTTTTGGTGGTCATTATGTTTGAATATACAAATTTAATATATCTGCATGTAAAAGTAGCATTTAGGTTCCAATTTATTAAACTTTAGGTACACGTTTATTAAATATTACGAATTTATTAAATGAATTTTATTAATTTAATTACTAACACATTAGAGATTGTGGTCAGTAAAGATTTTGTTTACAGATATTAAGATATTACTAGATTTGCGCTAACACCTACTTACCTCCGTGCTTATAATATGTTGCGGAGAGGAATAGGTCCCGAACCGAATGGAATGTAAATGGAATGACAATATAGGCCGATTGGTTAAAGATAGAGTAGAATAAAAAGCCAGGAGGTTGCTCACAATTAGGAAGATGGTCATTGGAAGAGAAACGATGGGACGGCAACATACGCGGGACTCATGAAAAACAGACAAATGCCTTTATAAAAAAAAGAAGATGTGACAGGTATGTATTCTTTAAAAATATATTTAAAATACACAATAATATAGAAAAATAAAACAAAATGTGTTTTGTAATGTTATTATGATTACATTATATTACGTAAAAACCAGGAAAACTTTTGCACTTACAGTTTAAGACGGTAATGGTACACTTCAGAATATCTATGAAATAATTAATTTTAATACAAATATTTTTTTTGTAGAGAAAGCCTGTTTACTGAAAGTGTTTAACCCAAACGACCTTTAGTATGCTTGATTGTCAAGTTTTCAGTCCTATAAATAACACAGGTGCAGCCACGACACAAAAATTTGTAGGGGCAGCACAAGCCTGTAGTGTAGATGGTAAGATTTTCACTGCCTTAGGTAGCACAGAAACAGCCGTAGCACAAGAGCTAGTGGGGAACCGCACAAGCCTGTAGAGCACATTATAGGGTTTTTAGTACTTTAGTTAGCACAGAAACAGCCGTGGCACACTAACATGAAGGACACCGCACAAGCCTGTAGGCCATGTTATAAGGTTTTAGTGCCATAGGTAGCACAGAAACAGCCGTAGCACAAGAGCTAGTGGGGAACCGCACAAGCCTGTAGAGCACATTATAGGGTTTTTAGTACTTTAGTTAGCACAGAAACAGCCGTGGCACACTAACATGAAGGACACCGCACAAGCCTGTAAGGCATGTTATAAGGTTTTAGTGCCATAGGTAGCACAGAAACAGCCGTAGCACAAGAGCTAGTGGGGAACCGCACAAGCCTGTAGAGCACATTATAGGGTTTTTAGTACTTTAGTTAGCACAGAAACAGCCGTGGCACACTAACATGAAGGACACCGCACAAGCCTGTAAGGCATGTTATAAGGTTTTAGTGCCATAGGTAGCACAGAAACAGCCGTAGCACAAGAGCTAGTGGGGAACCGCACAAGCCTGTAGAGCACATTATAGGGTTTTTAGTACTTTAGTTAGCACAGAAACAGCCGTGGCACACTAACATGAAGGACACCGCACAAGCCTGTAAGGCATGTTATAAGGTTTTAGTGCCATAGGTAGCACAGAAACAGCCGTAGTACAAGAGCCAGTGGGGAACCGCACAAGCCTGTAGGGCACATTATAGGGTTTTTAGTACTTTAGTTAGCACAGAAACAGCCGTGACACACTAACATGAAGGACACCGCACAAGCCTGTAGGGCACGTTATAAGGTTTTAGTGCCATAGGTAGCACAGAAACAGCCGTAGCACAAGAGCCAGTGGGGAACCGCACAAGCCTGTAGGGCACATTATAGGGTTTTTAGTACTTTAGTTAGCACAGAAACAGCCGTGGCACACTAATAACATGAAGGACACCGCACAAGCATGTAGGGCATGTTATAAGGTTTTAGTGCCATAGGTAGCACAGAAACAGCCGTAGCACAAGAGCTAGTGGGGAACCGCACAAGCCTGTAGGGCACATTATAGGGTTTTTAGTACTTTAGTTAGCACAGAAACAGCCGTGGCACACTAATAACATGAAGGACACCGCACAAGCATGTAGGGCATGTTATAAGGTTTTAGTGCCATAGGTAGCACAGAAACAGCCGTAGCACAAGAGCTAGTGGGGAACCGCACAAGCCTGTAGGGCACATTATAGGGTTTTTAGTACTTTAGTTAGCACAGAAACAGCCGTGGCACACTAACATGAAGGACACCGCACAAGCCTGTAAGGCATGTTATAAGGTTTTAGTGCCATAGGTAGCACAGAAACAGCCGTAGCACAAGAGCTAGTGGGGAACCGCACAAGCCTCTAGAGCACATTATAGGGTTATTAGTACTTTAGTTAGCACAGAAACAGCCGTGGCACACTAACATGAAGGACACCGCACAAGCCTGTAAGGCATGTTATAAGGTTTTAGTGCCATAGGTAGCACAGAAACAGCCGTAGCACAAGAGCGAGTGGGGAACCGCACAAGCCTGTAGAGCACATTATAGGGTTTTTAGTACTTTAGTTAGCACAGAAACAGCCGTGGCACACTAACATGAAGGACACCGCACAAGCCTGTAGGGCACGTTATAAGGTTTTAGTGCCATAGGTAGCACAGAAACAGCCGTAGCACAAGAGCTAGTGGGGAACCGCACAAGCCTGTAGAGCACATTATAGGGTTTTTAGTACTTTAGTTAGCACAGAAACAGCCGTGGCACACTAACATGAAGGACACCGCACAAGCCTGTAAGGCATGTTATAAGGTTTTAGTGCCATAGGTAGCACAGAAACAGCCGTAGCACAAGAGCTAGTGGGGAACCGCACAAGCCTGTAGAGCACATTATAGGCTTTTTAGTACTTTAGTTAGCACAGAAACAGCCGTGGCACACTAACTTGAAGGACACCGCACAAGCCTGTAGGCCATGTTATAAGGTTTTAGTGCCATAGGTAGCACAGAAACAGCCGTAGCACAAGAGCTAGTGGGGAACCGCACAAGCCTGTAGAGCACATTATAGGGTTTTTAGTACTTTAGTTAGCACAGAAACAGCCGTGGCACACTAACATGAAGGACACCGCACAAGCCTGTAGGGCACGTTATAAGGTTTTAGTGCCATAGGTAGCACAGAAACAGCCGTAGCACAAGAGCCAGTGGGGAACCGCACAAGCCTGTAGGGCACATTATAGGGTTTTTAGTACTTTAGTTAGCACAGAAACAGCCGTGGCACACTAATAACATGAAGGACACCGCACAAGCATGTAGGGCATGTTATAAGGTTTTAGTGCCATAGGTAGACAGAGACATCCGTAGCACACGAGCTAGTAGGGAATCGCACTAGCCTGTAGGGTACATTCTAAGGTGTTCAGTCCCTTATGTAGAACAGATGCAACCGTGGCACGTAAACTTGTAGGACACCGCACTCGAGCCTGTAAGGCACTCTGTAAGGTTTTCAAAGCCTTAGGTACCACAGAAGCAACCGCGTCAGACGAGCATGTAGGAACTCCACACGAGCCAGTAGAAAACATCGTAAGGTTTTCAATGCCGTAACTGCGATAGAGATAGCCGGATCAGGCGGGCGTGTAGGGAATCGCACTAGTAACAGCACTCATTGTAAGAATTTCATTGAATTAGATACCACAGATGCAGCCGCGGTACCCGAGTTGGTAAGGAACCGCAAGAGATTGTAGGACACACTGTAAGGTTTTCAAAGAATTTGCTACCACAAACGAAACCGTAGCACACGAGTTTGTACGAACCCCGCACGAACCCCATTTGAACCAGTAAGGTTTTCAGTGTCTTAAGTACCACAGAGGAGGCCCTATGGCACATGAACTCATAGTAAGCCAAAAGAGCCAGAAGAGTACATTGTAACTATTTCATTTTAGGTACCACCGCCTTAGAAGGCCGAAGTGAACTACAAGAGCATTGAGAACATATACTGAGATTTCAGTGATTTAGGTACCACTCAAGCAGCCATGACAGACGAGCTTATAGAAAGCCACAAGAGCGTATAAAGCACGTTATAGGTTTTCAGTGCAGTAACTACTACAGAGGCAACCGTGGCAAACCAGCTTGTAGGAAGCCACACAAGCCTGTATAGCACATTGTAAGGTTTTCAGGCCTGTAACTACTACAGATGCAACCGTGGGACCCGAGGTTGTAGGAAGCCACACAAGCCTGTATAGCACATTGTAAGGTTTTCAGGTCTGTAACTACCCCAGAGGCAACCTTTGCACGCTAGCTTCTAGGAAGCCATACGAGTCTGTAGAGAACGTAAGTTTTTAAAGCTGTAACTACCACAGAGGCAGTCGTGGCTCACGAGCTTGTAGGAACTCAAGCAAGCCTGTAGAGCTCATTGTAAGGTTTTCAGTGCTGTAACTACATGAGAGGCAACCATGGCACAGGTGTTTTTAGTAAGTCACACGAGCCTGTGAGCACATTGTAATTTTGTTATTACTGTATCTACCACAGAGGCAACCGTGGCAGACGAGCTTGTAGGAAGCCACACTAACCTGTAGAGCACATTGTAAGGCTTTTCAGTGCTCTAACTACCACAAATATATTAATGTTATATAATGCTTTCGGTGCTTAACCACCACGTTCTCAACATTGGGCTAGTAGGAAGCTAGTACGAGCTTTATACGAGCTAGTATGAAGCCATACAACAATCTAGAGCTCATTCTAAGGTTTGCAGTGCTGTAACCACCACAGAGGCAGCCGTAGCAACCGAGCTTGTAGAACGTCACACGAGATTGAAGAACATGTTATATTATGTTTTCGGTGCTTAACCACCACCTTCTCAACATTGGGCTAGTAGGAAGCTAGTACGAGCGTTACACGAGATAGTAGGAAGTCATACGAGAATCTAGAGCTCATTCTAAGGTTTCCAGTGCTGAAATTACCATAGAGTCGGCCGTACCATAATAGAGCATGTTGGAAGCCATACAGTTTGTAGAGCGCATTACAAGGTTTTCAGTGATGTAAATACCAAAATCAGCCGTGGCACACAAGCGTGAAGGAAGCCACGCGAGGCTGTAGAGCATATTATAAGGAGCAAGTGCTGTAACTAATTCAGTGGCAATTGAAACACATGAGCTTGGAAGATGCCACATGAGTCTGTTGAACCCATTATAAGGTGCTGATTGCTGTATCTATCACAGAGGCGGCCGTGGTACACGAGATTGTATAAAAGATACGAGCTTCTAGATCACATTCTAAGGTTTTTACTACTGTAAATACCATAGAATCAGCCGTACCATGCGAGCATGTTGGAAGCCACTCGAGTCTGTAGAGCGCATTACAAGGTTTTCAGTGATGTAAATACCATAGAGTCAGCTTTAGCACACGAGCTTGTAGGAAACCACTTGAGCTTGTATGAAGCCACAGGAGCCTGTAGGCGCTATAGCACATTGCAAGGTTTTCAAGATTGTAACTACTATAGAGGCAACCGAGGCACACGAGTTTGTAGGACGCCACACTGGTCCTGTATAGCACATTGTAAGGTTTTCAGTGCTCTAGGCACCACAGAGGCAACCTTGGCACGGTAGTTCGTAGGAAGTCACTCTGGTCCTGTATAGGACATTTTAAGTTTTTCATTGCTCTAGGTACCACAGAGGCAACCTTGGCACGGTAGCTTGTAGGAAGCCACACTGGTCCTGTATAGCACATTGTAAGGTTTTCAGTGCTCTAGGTACCACAGAGGAAACCTTGGCACGGTAGCTTGTAGGAAGCCACACTGGTACTGTATAGCACATTGTAAGGTTTTAATTGCTCTAGGTACCACAGAAACAACCTTGGCACGGTAGTTTGTAGGAAGCCACTCTGGTCTTGTATAGGACATTGTACGGTTTCCAGTGCTACAGGTACCACAGAGACAACCTTGGCACGGTAGTGTGTAGGAAGCCACACTGGTCCTGTATAGGACATTTTAAGGTTTTCAGTGCTCTAGGTACCACAGAGGCAACCTTGGCACGGTAGTTTGTAGGAAGCCACTCTGGTCCTGTATAGCACATTTTAAGGTTTTCAGTGCTCTAGGTACCACAGAGGCAACCTTGGCACGGTAGCTTGTAGGAAGCCACACTTGTACTGTATAGCACATTGTAAGGTTTTCATTGCTCTAGGTACCACAGAAACAACCTTGGCACGGTAGTTTGTAGGAAGCCACTCTGGTCTTGTATAGGACATTGTACGGTTTCCAGTGCTACAGGTACCACAGAGACAACCTTGGCACGGTAGTTTGTAGGAAGCCACACTTGTACTGTATAGCACATTGTAAGGTTTTCAGTGCTCTAGGTACCACAGAGGCAACCTTGGCACGGTAGTTTGTAGGAAGCCACTCTGGTCTTGTATAGGACATTGTACGGTTTCCAGTGCTACAGGTACCACAGAGACAACCTTGGCACGGTAGTGTGTAGGAAGCCACACTGGTCCTGTATAGGACATTTTAAGGTTTTCAGTGCTCTAGGTACCACAGAGGCAACCTTGGCACAGTAGCTTGTAGGAAGCCACACTGGTCCTGTATATGAATTTTTAAGGTTTTCAGTGCTCTAGGTACCACAGAGGCAACCTTGGCACGGTAGCTTGTAGGAAGCCATACTGGTCCTGTATAGGACATTTTAAGGTTTTCAGTGCTCTAGGTACCACAGAGGCAACCTTGGCACGGTAACTTGTAGGAAGCCATACTGGTCCTGTATAGGACATTTTAAGGTTTTCAGTGCTCTAGGTACCACAGAGGCAACCTTGGCACAGTAGCTTGTAGGAAACCACACTGGTCCTGTATATGAATTTTTAAGGTTTTCAGTGCTCTAGGTACCACAGAGGCAACCTTGGCACGGTAGCTTGTAGGAAGCCATACTGGTCCTGTATAGCACATTTTAAGGTTTTCAGTGCTCTAGGTACCACAGAGGCAACCTTGGCACGGTAGTTCGTAGGAAGTCACTCTGGTCCTGTATAGGACATTTTAAGGTTTTCATTGCTCTAGGTACCACAGAAGCAACCTTGGCACGGTAGCTTGTAGGAAGCCACACTGGTCCTGTATAGCACATTGTAAGGTTTTCAGTGCTCTAGGTACCACAGAGGCAACCTTGGCACGGTAGCTTGTAGGAAGCCATACTGGTCCTGTATAGGACATTTTAAGGTTTTCAGTGCTCTAGGTACCACAGAGGCAACCTTGGCACGGTAGCTTGTAGGAAGCCATACTGGTCCTGTATAGGGCATTTTAAGGTTTTCAGTGCTCTAGGTACCACAGAGGCAACCTTGGCACGGTAACTTGTAGGAAGCCACTCTGATCCTGTATAGGACATTTTAAGGTTTTCAGTGCTCTAGGTACCACAGAGGCAACCTTGGCACGGTAGCTTGTAGGAAGCCATACTGGTCCTGTATAGGACATTTTAAGGTTTTCAGTGCTCTAGGTACCACAGAGGCAACCTTGGCACGGTAGCTTGTAGGAAGTCACTCTGGTCCTGTATAGGACATTGTAAGGTTTTCAGTGCTCGAGGTACCACAGAGGCAACCTTGGCACGGTAGCTTGTAGGAAGCCATACTGGTCCTGTATAGGACATTATAAGGTTTTCAGTGCTCTAGGCACCACAGAGGCAACCTTGGCACGGTAGCTTGTAGGAAGCCATACTGGTCCTGTATAGGACATTTTAAGGTTTTCTGTGCTCTAGGTACCACAGAGGCAACCTTGGCTCGGTAGCTTGTAGGAAGCCATACTGGTCCTGTATAGGACATTATAAGGTTTTCAGTGCTCTAGGCACCACAGAGGCAACCTTGGCACGGTAGCTTGTAGGAAGCCATACTGGTCCTGTATAGGACATTATAAGGTTTTCAGTGCTCTAGGCACCACAGAGGCAACCTTGGCACGGTAGCTTGTAGGAAGCCATACTGGTCCTGTATAGGACATTATAAGGTTTTCAGTGCTCTAGGCACCACAGAGGCAACCTTGGCTCGGTAGCTTGTAGGAAGCCATACTGGTCCTGTATAGGACATTTTAAGGTTTTCAGTGCTCTAGGCACCACAGAGGCAACCTTGGCACGGTAGTGTGTAGGAAGCCATACTGGTCCTGTATAGGACATTTTAAGGTTTTCAGTGCTCTAGGTACCACAGAGGCAACCTTGGCACGGTAGCTTGTAGGAAGCCATACTGGTCCTGTATAGGACATTTTAAGGTTTTCAGTGCTCTAGGTACAACAGAGGCAACCTTGGTACGGTAGTTCGTAGGAAGCCACTCTGATCCTGTATAGGACATTTTAAGGTTTTCAGTGCTCTAGGTACCACAGAGGCAACCTTGGTACGGTAGTTCGTAGGAAGCCACTCTGATCCTGTATAGGACATTTTAAGGTTTTCAGTGCTCTAGGTACCACAGAGGCAACCTTGGCACGGTAGTTCGTAGGAAGCCACACTGGTACTGTATAGGACATTGTAAGGTTTTCAGTGCTCTAGGTACCACAGAGGCAACCTTGGTACGGTAGTTCGTAGGAAGCCACTCTGATCCTGTATAGGACATTTTAAGGTTTTCAGTGCTCTAGGTACCACAGAGGCAACCTTGGTACGGTAGTTCGTAGGAAGCCACTCTGATCCTGTATAGGACATTTTAAGGTTTTCAGTGCTCTAGGTACCACAGAGGCAACCTTGGCACGGTAGCTTGTAGGAAGCCATACTGGTCCTGTATAGGACATTTTAAGGTTTTCAGTGCTCTAGGTACCACAGAGGCAACCTTGGCACGGTAGCTTGTAGGAAGCCATACTGGTCCTGTATAGGGCATTTTAAGGTTTTCAGTGCTCTAGGTACCACAGAGGCAACCTTGGCACGGTAGCTTGTAGGAAGCCATACTGGTCCTGTATAGGACATTTTAAGGTTTTCAGTGCTCTAGGTACCACAGAGGCAACCTTGGCACGGTAGTGTGTAGGAAGCCATACTGGTCCTGTATAGGACATTTTAAGGTTTTCAGTGCTCTAGGTACCACAGAGGCAACCTTGGCACGGTAGTTCGTAGGAAGCCACACTGGTACTGTATAGCACATTGTAAGGTTTTCAGTGCTCTAGGTACCACAGAGGCAACCTTGGCACGGTAGTTCGTAGGAAGCCACACTGGTACTGTATAGCACATTGTAAGGTTTTCAGTGCTCTAGGTACAACAGAGGCAACCTTGGTACGGTAGTTCGTAGGAAGCCACTCTGATCCTGTATAGGACATTTTAAGGTTTTCAGTGCTCTAGGTACCACAGAGGCAACCTTGGTACGGTAGTTCGTAGGAAGCCACTCTGATCCTGTATAGGACATTTTAAGGTTTTCAGTGCTCTAGGTACCACAGAGGCAACCTTGGCACGGTAGTTCGTAGGAAGCCACACTGGTACTGTATAGGACATTGTAAGGTTTTCAGTGCTCTAGGTACCACAGAGGCAACCTTGGTACGGTAGTTCGTAGGAAGCCATACTGGTCCTGTATAGGACATTATAAGGTTTTCAGTGCTCTAGGCACCACAGAGGCAACCTTGGCACGGTAGCTTGTAGGAAGCCATACTGGTCCTGTATAGGACATTATAAGGTTTTCAGTGCTCTAGGCACCACAGAGGCAACCTTGGCTCGGTAGCTTGTAGGAAGCCATACTGGTCCTGTATAGGACATTTTAAGGTTTTCAGTGCTCTAGGCACCACAGAGGCAACCTTGGCACGGTAGCTTGTAGGAAGCCATACTGGTCCTGTATAGGACATTTTAAGGTTTTCAGTGCTCTAGGTACCACAGAGGCAACCTTGGCACGGTAACTTGTAGGAAGCCATACTGGTCCTGTATAGGACATTTTAAGGATTTCAGTGCTCTAGGTACCACAGAGGCAACCTTGGCACGGTAGTGTGTAGGAAGCCATACTGGTCCTGTATAGGACATTTTAAGGTTTTCAGTGCTCTAGGTACCACAGAGGCAACCTTGGCACGGTAGCTTGTAGGAAGCCATACTGGTCCTGTATAGGACATTTTAAGGTTTTCAGTGCTCTAGGTACCACAGAGGCAACCTTGGCACGGTAGTGTGTAGGAAGCCATACTGGTCCTGTATAGGACATTTTAAGGTTTTCAGTGCTCTAGGTACCACAGAGGCAACCTTGGCACGGTAGTTCGTAGGAAGCCACACTGGTACTGTATAGCACATTGTAAGGTTTTCAGTGCTCTAGGTACCACAGAGGCAACCTTGGCACGGTAGTTCGTAGGAAGCCACACTGGTACTGTATAGCACATTGTAAGGTTTTCAGTGCTCTAGGTACAACAGAGGCAACCTTGGTACGGTAGTTCGTAGGAAGCCACTCTGATCCTGTATAGGACATTTTAAGGTTTTCAGTGCTCTAGGTACCACAGAGGCAACCTTGGTACGGTAGTTCGTAGGAAGCCACTCTGATCCTGTATAGGACATTTTAAGGTTTTCAGTGCTCTAGGTACCACAGAGGCAACCTTGGCACGGTAGTTCGTAGGAAGCCACACTGGTACTGTATAGGACATTGTAAGGTTTTCAGTGCTCTAGGTACCACAGAGGCAACCTTGGTACGGTAGTTCGTAGGAAGCCACTCTGATCCTGTATAGGACATTTTAAGGTTTTCAGTGCTCTAGGTACCACAGAGGCAACCTTGGTACGGTAGTTCGTAGGAAGCCACTCTGATCCTGTATAGGACATTTTAAGGTTTTCAGTGCTCTAGGTACCACAGAGGCAACCTTGGCACGGTAGTTCGTAGGAAGCCACACTGGTACTGTATAGGACATTTTAAGGTTTTCAGTGCTCTAGGTACCACAGAGGCAACCTTGGTACGGTAGTTCGTAGGAAGCCACTCTGATCCTGTATAGGACATTTTAAGGTTTTCAGTGCTCTAGGTACCACAGAGGCAACCTTGGTACGGTAGTTCGTAGGAAGCCACTCTGATCCTGTATAGGACATTTTAAGGTTTTCAGTGCTCTAGGTACCACAGAGGCAACCTTGGCACGGTAGTTCGTAGGAAGCCACACTGGTACTGTATAGGACATTTTAAGGTTTTCAGTGCTCTAGGTACCACAGAGGCAACCTTGGTACGGTAGTTCGTAGGAAGCCACTCTGATCCTGTATAGGACATTTTAAGGTTTACAGTGCTCTAGGTACCACAGAGGCAACCTTGGCACGGTAGTTCGTAGGAAGCCACACTGGTACTGTATAGGACATTTTAAGGTTTTCAGTGCTCTAGGTACCACAGAGACAGCTGTTGCTTACAAGATTTTAGGAAACTACACGAAAAGAGACTTTGAAGCGAAGTAAAAGGTTTGCAATATTCATAGAACAAAACAATGTCTGACGCTCGAACAATATGATGATCCTTAAGTAGCACTATTCAACTTAAAAAGTTGGAAAAGGTCACCTTTTTTGGCAAGGGAAATATAATTACTACTAAGCCTGACTATTTCTGTACTGACAATAACTGAAGAAAAACATCATTGCATGAGTAGGGACGCTACCGGAAAAAAACCTTTTTTTAACCAGAGTTGAGGGAAATGTGTCCCCACTGAGGACATTGTAAGAAGAGTAGGCCTACGCCAGCAATCAGGAGGAAAACAGTTTAAACAGAAAAGATTTAGACTAGTGGGTGGTATCAAATTTAAATCAACACTTTTTTACTCTACACCTTGATACTTAACTTGAGAACTTTTTTGTTTTACGGCTACGAAAATATAGAGCTGTAAAAATTACTCTAGGTTACTCCTAAATTTAGCACTAAAAAATAATACGGAAGTAAATTGTTCAAAAACGTTGCCTACGCAATGGTTTGTAAGTCTATTTGTAATAAAAAATACTCGCCTTATTTCCCAGCTATCTTGCTCACCATTATACAAATGGACGTTCTACAGGCAGTGTACAATTGAAACCATTCAAGTGTGCGCAATCTATAACATTACCGTCAACATTCAGCCAATCTAATGCACAAATCAAAATGCACTCCTGACCCTTCATGAAGTTTCCCAACTGTAGTTTCGTGATGCATGTAATTGGCCAATCACTCCCTTGAGCTTTTAATGAAGAAACCACTAGAATTGAGAAAGTATTGCTATCTCTCTCTTGTTTAAGAAATATTTCCTTGATTGAACAATGTTTAGCTCGATCTGTTGGAAAATAGATAGTTCTAAACTATAGCAGATTGCTTTAGGATTTCATACGCACCTTTATTCTACAACAGACGGTAATTTTTATAATTTCTGTTACATTGTAGTTCCAAAAGCAAAACCTTTTGTACTTATTTTGTGTTGGAGGCAAAAATATATCAAATAAAATGTCCAGATTTAACCAAATAATGAATACGGAATTTATAGTTTTAGTAAATGTGTGCCAATCATATTGAGACTTAGGCCTAACGTCATCGGTTTGCATACTTTAAGTTTAGTGTGATCGAAAACATTGTGTCAATACGTTTTTCATACATTTACTTAAATTTAAGCTGGTTCGTTATTTTATTAAATTTAACTTAATATTTTCGCCAACCATCATGGACAACAAAAGTCACAAAAATATGCAAATTTTATTTTTCGGATAAAAAATAATTTTTGTGGTTATTGGGTTGATACATTTATTTATTAAAGTGCCTTACTTTGTTGAAGAAAATAATTCGCAGACGTTTTTAAACAAAAAACGAAATGTGGGATAAAATGTTTAATACTTCAGTAAAAATTGATAATACAAACAATGAAATAGAGAGATGACTAGAATAACACAAACAGATATTGCACCGAAACAAAGGTGTACCTTATGCAGGAAAGTAATTTTAGTAAATGTGGAGCACTTGAACAAAACAAAAAAATGAACAAAATAAATACCGTTTTATAAATA
>JBAIZL010000002.1:35443162-35455662 GCA_036971475.1 Prosapia bicincta
GCCTAATGTGACTAAATCCTGTAATCCATTTAGTTAAACACGTAAGACTTTTACAAATTACGCCTTTAAAGAAGGCGTTTCATAATGATAGAATGAGTAATAACAAATAGTGTGAGTAATGACAAATAACGTGAGTAATAAGGCATAATGTGACTAAATCCTGTAATCCATTTAGTTAAACCCGTAAGACTTTTACAAATTACGCCTTTAAAGCAGGCGTTTCATAATGATAGAATAAGTAATAACAAATAGTGTGAGTAATGACAAATAACGTGAGTAATAAGGCATAATGTGACTAAATCCTGTAATCCATTTAGTTAAACCCGTAAGACTTTTACAAATTACGCCTTTAAAGCAGGCGTTTCATAATGATAGAATGAGTAATAACAAATAGTGTGAGTAATGACAAATAACGTGAGTAATAAGGCATAATGTGACTAAATCCTGTAATCCATTTAGTTAAACCCGTAAGACTTTTACAAATTACGCCTTTAAAGCAGGCGTTTCATAATGATAGAATAAGTAATAACAAATAGTGTGAGTAATGACAAATAACGTGAGTAATAAGGCATAATGTGACTAAATCCTGTAATCCATTTAGTTAAACCCGTAAGACTTTTACAAATTACGCCTTTAAAGCAGGCGTTTCATAATGATAGAATAAGTAATAACAAATAGTGTGAGTAATGACAAATAACGTGAGTAATAAGGCATAATGTGACTAAATCCTGTAATCCATTTAGTTAAACCCGTAAGACTTTTACAAATTACGCCTTTAAAGCAGGCGTTTCATAATGATAGAATAAGTAATAACACATAATGTGAGTAATGACAAATAACGTGAGTAATAATGCATAATGTGACTAAATCCTGTAATCCATTTAGTTAAACCCGTTAGACCTTTACAAATTACGCCTTTAAAGCAGGCGTTTCATAATGATAGATTAAGTAATAACACATAGTGTGAGTAATAAAAAATAAAGTGAGTAATAATGGATAGCCTAATGTGACTAAATCCTGTAATCCATTTAGTTAAACCCGTAAGACTTTTACAAATTACGCCTTTAAAGCAGGCGTTTCATTATGATAGAATAAGTAATAACAAATAGTGTGAGTAATGACAAATAACGTGAGTAATAATGCATAATGTGACTAAATCCTGTAATCCATTTAGTTAAACCCGTTAGACCTTTACAAATTACGCCTTTAAAGCAGGCGTTTCATAATGATAGATTAAGTAATAACACATAGTGTGAGTAATAAAAAATAAAGTGAGTAATAATGGATAGCCTAATGTGACTAAATCCTGTAATCCATTTAGTTAAACCCGTAAGACTTTTACAAATTACGCCTTTAAAGCAGGCGTTTCATTATGATAGAATAAGTAATAACAAATAGTGTGAGTAATGACAAATAACGTGAGTAATAATGCATAATGTGACTAAATCCTGTAATCCATTTAGTTAAACCCGTTAGACCTTTACAAATTACGCCTTTAAAGCAGGCGTTTCATAATGATAGATTAAGTAATAACACATAGTGTGAGTAATAAAAAATAAAGTGAGTAATAATGGATAGCCTAATGTGACTAAATCCTGTAATCCATTTAGTTAAACCCGTAAGACTTTTACAAATTACGCCTTTAAAGCAGGCGTTTCATTATGATAGAATAAGTAATAACACATAGTGTGAGTAATGACAAATAACGTGAGTAATAATGCATAATGTGACTAAATCCTGTAATCCATTTAGTTAAACCCGTTAGACCTTTACAAATTACGTGTTTAAAGCTATATCTATTATTATATCTATTAGGTTTGGCTCGTTTTGAAAAGCCCATACAATCGAATGCTGTTTTGTTTTGAGCTTTTAAGCGTAGATCTATGATTTCTTACACGGCTCTTTATGCGCCATTTCATTGGGTAATTATTTTAACATTTCCTTGCCCCAATCGAAAAGAGCCTTCTTGGAGCGATTGTCAGTTTATGCGGGATCCAACACGAACAATCTCTTGGTCGGCCATGTCATTCAATGTCTTATTGATGCTTGTCATTCTATTGCCCAAAGACGTCTCAATCTCACTATAGTCACAAGGGTATATTGCTTTATCTGTTCGTGCACAGCATCGATGTTTTCTGGCACAACGACGGATTGGGGATGACCTTCACGGGTTTTGTCCTGGAGCGATCGATTGAACTAAAGCATTTAATTCGTTGTACCAGTTGTTTACAGTACTGTAGAGCAACGATTTATTAGAATTAAAGAATTAAAGTCATCGTCGAAGGTTATGAAAACATATAGCACGACAATGTTTAAGACTTAATTCCATTTTATAGGCCTATAGTTTATGAATTTTACAAGATACTGTGAACAACACTAAAAACACTTTAAAAACAAAAAATTGGAAATTAGCTATGATGGAAGAGAGAAACTCCCAGCGGAAGAGAGGAGTCACCCATCTTACTACTGTCGTCTGTGATTAATCCTAAATAAATAAGAGCAAAGGCAGGATAACACACTCACAAATAGAGCCACCTACAGACGTGAAGTATGGCAAATGGAGAGAAATTTCGACAGAAAGCTAGAGGCAACAGAAATAGATTCCTGGAGACGTGCAGCAGGTAAACCAAGATTAGAGAGAATAAATAACCAAAGAATTAGATAAAGATTTTCGTGGAAGTAAAACATACAATAGTAAACGAGATTGGCATCCAACGTTGATGGTACGGACATGTTCCTGAATGCCTGAAGATCCGCTTCCTAAGGAGAGGAAGTTTTACCTTTGTTGGAGAGAATATAAATCGATAAATGAAAAACAAAAAAATGGACGAAAACCCAAGGATGGACTGAGTGGAGTGGAGAATGGGTATCGGACATAGGAGAAAGTTTTAATCCGATCAAACAGTAATACGTTAAAAATTGTGAGGCTTTCAATGAAATAGTAAGCTAACGTCAAAAAAAAATACCAGTGTTGACAAGGCCAGATATATAAATAGAAACCCTATCCTCGAGAATCTAAATAATGAGGTGGGTTAAAAGAATTCTAATATATAGGATATTTATATAATTTTTTACAATAATAGGCCCTAATTTTATCTAGGAAAGGCGTAGGCCTACTAATAGGGTGAAGGAGAAATAACAGGATAGGCTCTAAGGTGAAATAATGTCAATGTAAAGAATACTTTACAGCAACGGTTCCCAACCGGTGGGTCACGACCCATTATTGGGTCACGGAGAGGTTTCAGATAGGTCGCGACTAAAACTACCAGAAACCATAATATAAATCGCCAGAAAATTGGTAGTAAATCGAATTGCATTCTTTTCATCATATTCTTTAGTCATAGTTCCGTAAAGCATTAAAAGCTAAAACAGAAAAAAACATTTAAAATAACTCGCACAAAATAGAAATAACCTGAAGCACTGTGTTGTCTAAAGGAAGATAAACGCAGGAGAACGCGTTGTTCATTTGTTGTCAAAGTTACCGTGACGTTTGAGAGGTAGTGAAGTAGGACTTCCCCAGCACTGATCACAAGATGATTCCCGAAAAAATTGGAACGCATTCACGCCAAATTATATAAGTTCCAATAGATACGTTTCTATAATTAATAATAAGTAAGATTCTTGTTTAAGTACATATAGTGAAGTGATAAGTGAATACAAGAAAACAGTGCTGCAAAATTATATATATATATATATATATATATATATATATATATATATATATATATATACACACACACACAGACGCAGTAGAGTCTTGAAAATATGAGTCCCAATATTACGAGCTTCCATATAATTCGAGCCTATTTTTATGTGAGTTTATTTTATCTTTTCGAAAGGCAATGAGTCGGGTATTCAAGATGTGTTTACAGCCATAAATAAAATGAATCGGGCGTTCAAGAAATATTTATATCAATACGTCATGCAAATTAAATGAATCAGGCTTCCAAGAATTGTTTGTATCATTACGACATTTGTCTTCCTCCCCATTCTGTTGTTGTTGTGCTGTAGTTCATGTTCTCTGTTATGTTGTATTTGAATGTCCGTATCAATTAGGTTTAGATGACAGAAGGTCAATGGGTCACAAATATTTTTCTTAATTTAAGCTATACGTTTTGACAGTCAACAAATATCCCAGCACAAATGTCTAGTCTTGTGCGTGACATAACAGAAAATAGAATCTCTTGAAGGAAACAAACCAATCAAACAATGACAACATTCATGATTAGCTGGACTGGCCTTTATTCCCGCTATTATTAAATCCATTTTCCTGCCTGTTGCCCCAATGATCTGGATATGAAGGGTTTTAGTGTATTAGGGTTCATTAGAAGTTCTATATTTTCTAATTCTCAGGAAACTTGTCCATGTAAATCTCGTTACCATTCACCTCGAATTATCGAGACTCTACTGTATATATAATTACAAGTAAAACAGAGTTCCATGACTACATACTGAATGTTCATATAATTGTACTATACAATCAAACCTCTACAATAACACTATTATCAGTATATTCCATGATATCTTAAAAATAAAAAAATAAAATAAATAGAAAGTATTGGCAGTTGTATAGTCAACCAGATAAAATAAACATTTGCTTATCCTTTGAGCATAGTGGAATTATATGAACAGCCAGGATGTAGTCATTGTGACACTTGTAAGTTTGAGAAATAAAATATATATTCTTGTTTATGTAAATATTATTCAACCATATATATATATATATATATATATTTTCAAGATTAAATAATATATACTAATTTATTATATATGAATCTATATATATGAATTTATATATATAATAATTAGTGTATATTATTTAATCTTGAAAATAATTCTAACAGGAAAACCTATTTGATATTTTACATATATATATATATTTGTAGCTTTGCAACACTGTTTTCTTGTATTCACTTATCACTTTCACTATATGTACTTAAACAAGAATCTTACTTGGTATTTATGTTAGTTAACTTTCAAAGATTGGTCGTATCTCCATCATCGGGCGTCACTGGCCGGGGGTTGTAGTAGACTTCAGTAGTCTACTACAACCCCCGGCCAGTGATGCCTGATGATGGTGATACGACCAATCTTTGAAAGTTAACTCGCATAAATACCAAGTAAGATTCTTGTTTAAGTACATATAGTGAAAGCGATATATATATATATATATATATATATATATATATATATGTTTGTAGAACATATGGTTTAATTTTGTAAAAATATTTTATTAGATAATTATTTTCCTGAAGATGCTGGTACTGTTTTATCGGCGAAAAGCTTTGAATAAATATATTCATTAAAAGTATTCTTGTTTTTGAAATATTTTTAATTTATTAAATATATATATATATATATATATATATATATATATATATATATATATATATAACGCAATATGTATTCTTGTGTATTAATAAAGAAATAAGTCAAATTACAAATACAAGAATTATTATTGAATTTACAATTCAAGCTTTTGGTTGGCAAACAGTACCAAAATCATCAGGAATATTAAACAATTAAAATTAACATATGTGCGAACTAGATCAAATAAACAGCGTTGCCAAATCTATTACAATCTTGTCAAATTTTTATTTTGTTGCCCTAACATTACAAACAATGAATATAGTATCAAATATGAGTATCAAATGAGATTTAGCAACGCTGTTTATTTGATATAGTTTGCACATAGTCGTATGTTAATTTTAATTGTATAATATTCCTGATGATGTTGGTACTGTTTGCCAATGAAAAGCTTTGATTTTTAAATTCAATAATAATTCTTGTATTTTTAATTTGACTTATTTCTTTATATATATATATATATATATATATATATATATATATATATATATATATATATATATATATATATATATATCATGTGTCATATATGTATTATTTAATAAGAATTTATATATAAAAGAAACATATCTGATGTATAAAGTCCCCCCCAATAATTGAAAAACTCGAACAAAGTTGCATTTAACCTCAAGTTTTAAATTTTACTAAAATAAAAACTAACATAAAATTATCTTACATTACAATATGGCTACGTTGCAATATAGACACCATGTATGCGAATAGAATAGAAGAAAAGTCAGTTTACTAATGCACCAGGTAAGCATTTCATGCCTGATGTGAAACATTGCTTTGCGTGTGGGGATGCAAAGAATTCCTTAGCAGAATCACAAGTTAACCTGTATTAGCAAACTTTATTTCGTTTTTCTTTATAACCAAATCTATCCTAACTTAGCTATATTTTAATGTAATTTAAGACTGAGTTCTGTCTTATAAAGAAACTTGAGTTCATTCAATTTTGTAGGTGGTTATAGTGGTTATTTTGTTTTTTGTTATGAATATGTAATTTTTTGTTGTCAGTGCCAGATTTTTCATCCTTTTGCAGTGAGGACCTTCTGCATCACACCTATTATTTTTCTAGATATAGTTAACAAAAATTACACCTTGAAAAAACTAGGAAATAGGCTATCTTTTTTAAAACATTTTAAGCACGTAAAATTTTTTATTACAAATAAATCGTTTCATTAAAACCCTTTCGTACGTTTTGATTGCAAATCAATCATCTTCAGAGGATATTATTACAAAAATAACTACTGTTGAACTAAGTCACGCTTAATATTAAATGTAGTTATTTCTGTATTATTTTCCACAGAAGATGTTGCTTTGCAATCGAATGTACATAAGTATGTACATGTGTGTATGTGTGTGTTTGTGTTAGCATTTAAAACGAAAAGAAAATCTTTTCTTCATAAAGTCAACTAGATATATTAAATAGATGAAAACTTCGACCATTATTTATATAAATATATGAAGGTAATATGCATTCCATGTAAGTAGTGATTATTTATACGTAAATTAATGTATCATAAATAATAACTTTTGATGCGCTAAAGATGTTTAAATGTTTTTTAAAATAAAATGTTCTTTACATCTTACAGAAAAACCTTTCAGTTACACGAAAACAAATTTTGTCTGAGTAGAATTAATGTTGTACTAAACACAAAATTATTAAATTACTTCCTATTAAAAATAAATTTTGTTTTCCTGTATTAATCTTCTGTTTATAAAAGCAGACAAAGTAAGATTAGCTATAAGTAGTTAAAGAAAATACAACCATTTCGTGAATAAAGCTACTGATATGATAAAATATAAATAAAATAAACTACATAAATTAAAGTAGGTTAAAGATTTCCATCTGTTCAGAAGAAACCATTCTTCATTTTCATTCTAACCCATGTTCCTTTTCGAATGTATCTCATTTGTTTCGAGCACATAATTTTGCCGTAAGCGTTAGGATGTGTCACTTCTTCGACTCTGCATATGTTAAGTAGTTTGATTTATTGTATTCGGAGATGAAATCTTGATCGTATACAAACAAGATGTTCGTTGTATTTAAATAAGTATTCAACAGAACAATAATTAACTGTGTTGATAAAAATAACAGGCAATAACTGTGGGGAAAGAGCGGATAGGTGCATTTGTGAAGTCCTCCAGGCGGTTGGAAGGCGTTACCCAAATAAAGAAGAGAGTGAGAAAGAGAAGAAGGCGCAACATATTGAATTGTTTTATCTTTTCTGTTTATATAAGAGCAGACGCTTAACGCCTTTCGTATATTATTTTTTTGATGTATTACAATTATCTATGAATAGTTAAAACTAAATGTTGACGTATTTAGAGCGTATTGTCATGTCGCCAGTCGATTTAACCATTGAGGAGTAGTTTTCTAACATGGCCCAAAAAGTTTTTTTTTTAATTCGTCCAAAAGCATTTTATCATTAAGTTGATATTTATGTTCTGTTGACGGTAAGATCTCATTTAACCATATTTTTTTAAAGGAAATAACAATTTTAAAAAAATACAATTTTGTTATTGATCAATAGGATAAATAATTAAAAGCCGGCTATAAAAAGATACTAATTATTGTTTGAAATAAAAATAAAAATTTACGATGTATAGGATTACATTTCATAAAAAAGTCCAGTTTTTAAAATATATATGTTAACATAAACGTCTTTTGTAAGTTTGGAGATCGGATAGTTATATCTCAAGAATTCACTCCGTCACTAGTGAATTAACTTGATTTGTATACTTTTATTTAAAATACTTAGGCTAGGCAAAGGCAATTAAAACTTCATCAATACTTCGAGTGGTGTTAATATATTTTAATAGGTTGAACACCAAAAATAGTTCCTTATTGATTGCCAAACGCTCCTAGCACTGATATGAACATTCGTAAAACTGTTTCTATTAAACAAGGCACTGTTCCATTAACACCATATTTAAATTTGTTCAATATAATTTTATAACCTCGGTATTGTCGCCACAGAAGGAACAGGCACAATGTGACATCACATTCTCTGCACATCCATGAAGTTTCATATCTTTCTTGGGTCATCAATTTGCTCTAACAATTGCCAAAGGATGGTAGAGTAGCTCGCTTATAATCTTTCCGTCTTTACTCTTCCATTGATACTGTTCTGTCGTTACTGATCCGTGGTTTTTGCTTCGTCGTTATGTTTCGTAATTACTGTTCCGTCGTTACTGTTTCGACGTTACTATGTCGTCGTTATTATTCTGTTGTTACTGTCTCGTCGTTACTATTCCGTGGTTATTGTTCCTTGTTTACTGTTTCGCTGTTACTATTCCATTGTAGCTGTTCTGTGGTTACTGTTCTGTCGTTACTATGTCGTTGTTATTATTCTGTTGTTACTGTCTCGTCGTTACTATTCCGTGGTTATTGTTCCTTGTTTACTGTTTCGCTGTTACTATTCCATTGTAGCTGTTCTGTGGTTACTGTTCTGTCGTTACTATGTCGTTGTTATTATTCTGTTGTTACTGTCTCGTCGTTACTATTCCGTGGTTATTGTTCCTTGTTTACTGTTTCGCTGTTACTATTCCATTGTAGCTGTTCTGTGGTTACTGTTCTGTCGTTACTATGTCGTTGTTATTATTCTGTTGTTACTGTCTCGTCGTTACTATTCCGTGGTTATTGTTCCTTGTTTACTGTTTCGCTGTTACTATTCCATTGTAGCTGTTCTGTGGTTACTGTTCCGTCGTTACTATGTCGTTGTTATTATTCTGTTGTTACTGTCTCGTCGTTACTATTCCGTGGTTATTGTTCCTTGTTTACTGTTTCGCTGTTACTATTCCATTGTAGCTGTTCTGTGGTTACTGTTCTGTCGTTACTATGTCGTTGTTATTATTCTGTTGTTACTGTCTCGTCGTTACTATTCCGTGGTTATTGTTCCTTGTTTACTGTTTCGCTGTTACTATTCCATTGTAGCTGTTCTGTGGTTACTGTTCTGTCGTTACTATGTCGTTGTTATTATTCTGTTGTTACTGTCTCGTCGTTACTATTCCGTGGTTATTGTTCCTTGTTTACTGTTTCGCTGTTACTATTCCATTGTAGCTGTTCTGTGGTTACTGTTCCGTCGTTACTATGTCGTTGTTATTATTCTGTTGTTACTGTCTCGTCGTTACTATTCCGTGGTTATTGTTCCTTGTTTACTGTTTCGCTGTTACTATTCCATTGTAGCTGTTCTGTGGTTACTGTTCTGTCGTTACTATGTCGTTGTTATTATTCTGTTGTTACTGTCTCGTCGTTACTATTCCGTGGTTATTGTTCCTTGTTTACTGTTTCGCTGTTACTATTCCATTGTAGCTGTTCTGTGGTTACTGTTCTGTCGTTACTATGTCGTTGTTATTATTCTGTTGTTACTGTCTCGTCGTTACTATTCCGTGGTTATTGTTCCTTGTTTACTGTTTCGCTGTTACTATTCCATTGTAGCTGTTCTGTGGTTACTGTTCCGTCGTTACTATGTCGTTGTTATTATTCTGTTGTTACTGTCTCGTCGTTACTATTCCGTGGTTATTGTTCCTTGTTTACTGTTTCGCTGTTACTATTCCATTGTAGCTGTTCTGTGGTTACTGTTCTGTCGTTACTATGTCGTTGTTATTATTCTGTTGTTACTGTCTCGTCGTTACTATTCCGTGGTTATTGTTCCTTGTTTACTGTTTCGCTGTTACTATTCCATTGTAGCTGTTCTGTGGTTACTGTTCCGTCGTTACTATGTCGTTGTTATTATTCTGTTGTTACTGTCTCGTCGTTACTATTCCGTGGTTATTGTTCCTTGTTTACTGTTTCGCTGTTACTATTCCATTGTAGCTGTTCTGTGGTTACTGTTCTGTCGTTACTATGTCGTTGTTATTATTCTGTTGTTACTGTCTCGTCGTTACTATTCCGTGGTTATTGTTCCTTGTTTACTGTTTCGCTGTTACTATTCCATTGTAGCTGTTCTGTGGTTACTGTTCTGTCGTTACTATGTCGTTGTTATTATTCTGTTGTTACTGTCTCGTCGTTACTATTCCGTGGTTATTGTTCCTTGTTTACTGTTTCGCTGTTACTATTCCATTGTAGCTGTTCTGTGGTTACTGTTCCGTCGTTACTATGTCGTTGTTATTATTCTGTTGTTACTGTCTCGTCGTTACTATTCCGTGGTTATTGTTCCTTGTTTACTGTTTCGCTGTTACTATTCCATTGTAGCTGTTCTGTGGTTACTGTTCTGTCGTTACTATGTCGTTGTTATTATTCTGTTGTTACTGTCTCGTCGTTACTATTCCGTGGTTATTGTTCCTTGTTTACTGTTTCGCTGTTACTATTCCATTGTAGCTGTTCTGTGGTTACTGTTCTGTCGTTACTATGTCGTTGTTATTATTCTGTTGTTACTGTCTCGTCGTTACTATTCCGTGGTTATTGTTCCTTGTTTACTGTTTCGCTGTTACTATTCCATTGTAGCTGTTCTGTGGTTACTGTTCTGTCGTTACTATGTCGTTGTTATTATTCTGTTGTTACTGTCTCGTCGTTACTATTCCGTGGTTATTGTTCCTTGTTTACTGTTTCGCTGTTACTATTCCATTGTAGCTGTTCTGTGGTTACTGTTCCGTCGTTACTATGTCGTTGTTATTATTCTGTTGTTACTGTCTCGTCGTTACTATTCCGTGGTTATTGTTCCTTGTTTACTGTTTCGCTGTTACTATTCCATTGTAGCTGTTCTGTGGTTACTGTTCTGTCGTTACTGATCCGTGGTTTTTGCTTCGTCGTTATGTTTCGTAATTACTGTTCCGTCGTTACTATTTCGACGTTACTATGTCGTTGTTATTATTCTGTTGTTACTGTCTCGTCGTTACTATTCCGTGGTTATTGTTCCTTGTTTACTGTTTCGCTGTTACTATTCCATTGTAGCTGTTCCGTGGTTATTGTTCCGTCGTTATTATACTGTTGTTACTGTCTCGTCGTTACAATTCCGTGGTTATTGTTCCTTGTTTACTGTTTCGCTGTTACTATTCCATTGTAGCTGTTCCGTGGTTACTGTTCCGTCGTTACTATGTCGTTGTTATTATTCTGTTGTTACTGTCTCGTCGTTACTATTCCGTGGTTATTGTTCCTTGTTTACTGTTTCGCTGTTACTATTCCATTGTAGCTGTTCCGTGGTTACTGTTCCGTCGTTACTATGTCGTTGTTATTATTCTGTTGTTACTGTCTCGTCGTTACAATTCCGTGGTTATTGTTCCTTGTTTACTGTTTCGCTGTTACTATTCCATTGTAGCTGTTCCGTGGTTACTGTTCCGTCGTTATTATACTGTTGTTACTGTCTCGTCGTTACCCTTCCGTCGTTACTATTCCGTGGTTATTGTTCCTTGTTTACTGTTTCGCTGTTACTATTCCATTATAACTGCTCCGTGGTTACTGTTCCGTCGTTATTATACTGTTGTTACTGTCTCGTCGTTACCCTTCCATCGCTACTATTCCATGGTTATTGTTCCTTGTTTACTGTTTCACTGTTACTATTCCATTATAACTGCTCCGTGGTTACTGTTCCGTCGTTATTATACTGTTGTTACTGTCTCGTCGTTACCCTTCCATCGTTACTATTCCGTGGTTATTGTTCCTTGTTTACTGTTTCATCGCTACCGTTCCTTCATTACTGTTCAAAGGGTTAAGCGACTTTATCATCAACATCTAACTCTCTAACATTTCATCAATCTTTGTAACTATATATTTCTTTAACAACAGGATCCCCATACCAAACTTATATTTAAATAAATTTATGAAAAACGTACCGATGCAAACAGTTTTCAATATTGAAGAAGTTTTGAAAACTTTTTGTGTCAGTCGGAGTTTATAAATTCACTCATATAATATGTTAATAAGTCTTTGTTTGATAAAAACGATCAGTTTGGCCGGTCGTCATGAACAATAAACTAGATTGAGTTCAGTATGAATTTTGTCCATGATTATAATCAGTAAACAATTTAGAATCGTATAGGCAATACATTAAACAATTAAACTAATTATAAGAATTGGTTTTCAGAAGACTGAGAAATAACCGCATCATTGGAGTTTTAATTTTCTTCAACATTTACCTCCTACTTAGTTTACCCGTATTAACTCACCACATATTACTGGATTAACGTGA
>JBAIZL010000002.1:35460662-35473162 GCA_036971475.1 Prosapia bicincta
TAACACTTTTCACACATCACGATGACAAATATATATATATATATATATATATATATATATATAAATATATATATATATATATATATATTTATATATATATATATACATATATATATATATATATATATATATATATATATATATATATATATATATATATTTATATATATATATAAAACTATACTTATTTACTTTAAAAAGGTGCACAAACAATAAAATACATTTATCAAGTGTGCTGTAAACTAAAAACTGAGCAAATTTTGTATTGACTATGATTCATATAAATTTTGTTAATATAAATTGTCTTTTTTTGAAGTGATTTCACCTTTTTGATGTTTAACATCTGCAAAAATCGAATCTTTACGAAATTTCTTCAAAAATAAATATAAATAATTTATAACATTTATTTTTATTAAGGATTTTCTTTACTGACTTTAATATTTACAAATGACTTTTGTATGGATTATAATACATTAAGGAAATATTTTGATAAAAATTCGAATGCTTTTCGATAGTTTTTATACTTTCAACTTCAAAATTTTACTCCGCATAAGCCTATTAATGACGTAAAATGCAAAGATTGGAAATTTTTTACTTGATGAAAGAAGGAACATCATTTTATGACTTTACACGATCAAATTATACTCAACAGAATTTTACGAAAATACTTTCATTTAAAATTTATAAGGGGATGTCCTTATAGGCTACAATGTTCCTATGTAGATTGTACAATGTACCATGTATATGCTATATACTAACTCAGTGTCAATAGCCTACAAAAAAAAAAAAAATATATATATATATATATTTGTTGAAGCATAGAGATTGTAGCGAACTATATTACATATATGAAAATTTTAAATCAAGGTTAAAAATAACGGACAAATAATCTGTAGCCATGTTAGAATTTTATTAATCCCATGTTCACTTCGGAATGGTCCTCAGGGACAACCACACAGCCACATCTTTTTGATGTCCCTGAAGATGGTTGCTTCGCAACCGAAATGTACACAAGATAAATGAAACATTATTATGAATATGAGGTGTTTATTTTTTATTTATAATAAATCCATCTCATTATGATCCAAAATAATGAACGCAATGTTGTATTTCATTACGTTCCGACAGATAAACAAGAGACTTAAATACAGCATATTGTATTTAAAATACTTTAATTACATTTCAGAATAAGCTCTTGTATTTGTAAATAAGATAAAATGAAAGGTAGGTTAATTTAGATGGCTGCCACCGATTAGTGCAGAGACAAATGCTTGATCGTTACTTGTAGTGTACCTGACTTATCTCACCTTGTAAATGTGACACCTTATCTCACCTTGCGTGTATTCTATTACATGCGAGCTATAGCGTAAACGTTTATTTACTCAACATTAATTAACGACCGTTGCTAACAAAAACAATTACTAAAAATGATTTGCACTGTTTTTCTTGGCGAGAGATGCTGACCACTTAATTGCTTTCAGCGAGATATAGAATACAGAGTTCTTAGTTTCCATTGTTAGGATGATCTATTTCTCTTCTATATAGTACATTATGTTGTTTTAGTACAAATAAAAAGATGTCAGGAAACTTTGAGAAAGAACAAAATACTAAACATATAGTAGAAGACAAATTGATCATTATAGCAGGGAAAATTATGAACTCCCTAATTTTCTGTTATTCTGAATGTAATTAATTAAGAAACATCTGGCTTCGAGCTAGAGAACGCAAATCATAGGGATCGTACGAAGATTAGGCTCAACAAAATCATCTACTATGTAGCAAATAAGAAGATCACTCTAATAAAAGAAACTAAGAACTATGTACTTTCTTTTTTGCTGAATACAATTATTTGGGAAGCATCAGGTATGAAGCAAGAGAATGCGAATCATAGGAAGGCTATTTAGATTTGAGACAATATAATCATGTACTATGTTGCAGATAAATAGATCAGTGTTTTGCTTAATACAATTAATTGGGGAGCATCTAGTATCAAGCAAGAGAATGCGAATCATAGGAAGGCTATTTAGATTTGAGACGATATAATCATGTACTATGTTGCAGATAAATAGATCATTCTAATAAAAGAAACTACGACCTATGTATTTTCTGTTTTGCTGAATACGAATAATAATGATAATAATAATGATAGGAAAAATTACAACAATATATAATTATGTACTAATGCATATAAATAAGATCATTTTATCAAAAGAAACCAAGAACTCTGTATTTTCTGTTTAAATGAATACAATTAAGTAGGAAGCATCTGGCCTCAAGCAAGTGAAGGCAAATCATAGGGATGGAAGAAAGAATTGAGACATGTACTATGTTGCAGATAAATAGATCATTCTCATAAAGGAATCTAAGAACTCTGTATTTTCTGTTTTGCTGAATACAATTAAGCAGGAAGCATCTAGTGTCAAGCAAGTGAAGGCAAATCTTAAGGATGGTAGGGAGAATTGAGACAATATAATCATGTACTAAGGTGCAGATAAATAGATCATTCTCATAAAGGAATCTAAAAACTCTGTATTTTCTGTTTTGCTGAATAGAGTAAAGTGGGAAGCATCTGGTGTCAAGCAAGTGAATGCAAATCTTAAGGATGGTAGAAACAATTGAGACAATCAAATCATGTACTATGTTGTAGATAAATAGATCATTCTATTACACGAAACTAAGGAGTTTCTATTTTCTGTTTTGCTGAATACAATTAAGCAGAAAGCATCTAGTGTCAAGCAAGAGAAGGCAAATCATAGAAAGGGAAGTTAGATTTGAGGCGACAAAATCATGTACTTTATTGCAGATAAATAAATCATTCTAATAAAGGAATCTAAGAACTCTGTATTTTCTGTTCGGCTGAATACAATTGGGCTGGAAGCGTCTGCCGTCAAGCAAGAGAAGGTAAATCATTGGGTCGGTCGGACGATTTGAGACAACAGAATCATGTAGGCTACTTTGTTGCAGATAAATAAATCATTCTAATAAAGGAATCTAAGAACTCTGTATTTTCTGTTCGGCTGAATACAATTGGGCTGGAAGCGTCTGCCGTCAAGCAAGAGAAGGCAAATCATTGGGTCGGTCGGACGATTTGATACAACAGAATCATGTACTTTGTTGCAGATAAATAAATCATTCTAATAAAGGAATCTAAGAACTCTGTATTTTCTGTTCGGCTGAATACAATTGGGCTGGAAGCGTCTGCCGTCAAGCAAGAGAAGGCAAATCATTGGGTCGGTCGCATGATTTGAGACAACAGAATCATGTACTTTGTTGCAGATAAATAAATCATTCTAATAAAGGAATCTAAGAACTCTGTATTTTCTGTTCGGCTGAATACAAATGGGCTGGAAGCGTCTGCCGTCAAGCAAGAGAAGGCAAATCATTGGGTCGGTCGGACGATTTGATACAACAGAATCATGTACTTTGTTGCAGATAAATAAATCATTCTAATAAAGGAATCTAAGAACTCTGTATTTTCTGTTCGGCTGAATACAATTGGGCTGGAAGCGTCTGCCGTCAAGCAAGAGAAGGCAAATCATTGGGTCGGTCGGACGATTTGAGACAACAGAATCATGTACTTTGTTGCAGATAAATAAATAATTCTAATAAAGGAATCTAAGAACTCTGTATTTTCTGTTCGGCTGAATACAATTGGGCTGGAAGCGTCTGCCGTCAAGCAAGAGAAGGCAAATCATTGGGTCGGTCGCATGATTTGAGACAACAGAATCATGTACTTTGTTGCAGATAAATAAATCATTCTAATAAAGGAATCTAAGAACTCTGTATTTTCTGTTCGGCTGAATACAAATGGGCTGGAAGCGTCTGCCGTCAAGCAAGAGAAGGCAAATCATTGGGTCGGTCGGACGATTTGATACAACAGAATCATGTACTTTGTTGCAGATAAATAAATCATTCTAATAAAGGAATCTAAGAACTCTGTATTTTCTGTTCGGCTGAATACAATTGGGCTGGAAGCGTCTGCCGTCAAGCAAGAGAAGGCAAATCATTGGGTCGGTCGGACGATTTGAGACAACAGAATCATGTACTTTGTTGCAGATAAATAAATAATTCTAATAAAGGAATCTAAGAACTCTGTATTTTCTGTTCGGCTGAATACAATTGGGCTGGAAGCGTCTGCCGTCAAGCAAGAGAAGGCAAATCATTGGGTCGGTCGGACGATTTGAGACAACAAAATCATGTACTTTGTTGCAGATAAATAAATCATTCTAATAAAAGAATCTAAGAACTCGGGTTTTACTCTTTTGCTGAATACAATTAAGTAGAAAGCATCCGTTGTCAAGCAAGAGAAGGCAAATCATAGAAAGGCTAGTTAGATTTGAGGCGACAAAATCATGTACTATGTTGCAGATAAATGGAACATTCTAATAACGGAATTAAAAAACTCTGTATTTTCTGCTTTGCTACATACAATTAAGTGGGAAGCACCTGGCTTAAACTAAAAGGGTGCACTTCAAACAGTGACAGGATCTTACATTACACGTAAGATATAATAATTTAAAATATAGCAGAAACGTTGATAATTCTAACTATTGAAATTAGGAACTTTGTATTTTTAATTTTGTCCCTTTGAATTATGTGGTCGCCTTGTGAAAGGGTGGAACTCAACAATATTGCAGAATTTTACGATACTTGTCACAATATTGGAAAATCCAACCGAAACATAGAGCTTTCCATTATCAGGGTCTATAAGAAATCTGTATGTGTTTTATATTTTCGCTGTTTGCAATAATGTAGTTGGATTAATATCGCCATTGGAATTTGAACATTTCAAAGACTTTACAGAATTGTACGAAATTCGTAATAATATTTTGAAATGTAGCAGAAACCTAGTTCATTCTAACAGTGGAAACTAAGAACTGCAAACCATGCAAAACTTTAGCAGGGACATTCAAAAAGGTGCAATTGGAAGTTATGACACTTATCATAAACAATGGGAATTTATAGTCCTTTTTTTATATTTTACTGGTTTTTATTATGTGGTTGTCATTTGCTCAATGGAAAAAGGTACAATTGAAAAATATGACTGGATAACTAAATAGTAGTACATTCTAATAATGGAAACTAAACTCTGTATTTTATGTTTTACTCTCTTCAATTATGAAGTCTGCATCTTTTGCAATGAAAATTGGAGCAATTCATAGATTTGGCAGGAAATTATGATAGTCGTCCAAATAGTTTTAAGTCTAGCAGAAACGCATTACATTCTAACTATGGAAACTAAGAGCTCTGTAGGACTTTATTCTACTCATTTGAATACAATAAAGTGGTCAGCATTTGTTTGCAATTGAATGATATGCGAGGGTATTACGATACTCCTGCTAATATTTTTAAGTGTAGCAGAAACGCTTTGCATTCTAACTATGGAAAGTAAGAATTCTAGTTTATATTTTGCTTCTTCAAATATGAGGTCGGCATCTCTTGCCATTTAAAGGTAGCAATTCAAAGTTATTGTAGCATGTACTCTCATAGTACCGCATACTTGATAGAAATGTAGTATGGTTTAACAATGAAAATTAAAAACGCTGGTTTTTATATTTTGCTGTTCTAGTTAAGTGGTCGGCATCTGTCGCCATGTAAAAGGGTGCATTTCAAAAATATTGCAGTATATTGCGATACTCGTCATGGCAAAGAAAAATGTAGCAGAAAAGTTGTTTATTCCAAAATCAGAAAATACGAGTTCTATATATTCTAATTAGCTGAATACAGTTAGGTAGTCGGTATCATGCAGAACGGTGCTAATGATGGGGATGGTAGAAAAATATTTAACATAATAATTTTAAATCTAGCCTTGAAACTCATGTACTGTTCCACACCATCTATATCCACACTCAGACTCTGAAGATCCTGTCCTCTCCCACGCTTTCTTAAACCACATTCAGGCCCTGAAGATCATGCTTTTTGCTATGCTATCTGTGACCACACTTGTACCCTGACGATCGTATACTGTGCCAACCTATCTATAACTATATTCAGACCCTGAAAGTCCTGCTCTGTACCATACTATCTATGAATACCCTCAAGCCCTGACGATCTTGTACTGTCCCATGCTATCTGTAACCATATTCATGCCTTGATTATCCGCTTCTGTGCCATGTTATCTGTCACACTAAAGCCCTGACGATCCTGTACTATGTCATCCTACCTATAACTATAATCAGACCCTGAAAATCCTGCATTGTGCCATACTATCTATGATTACGCTCAAGCCCTACGATCTTGTACTGTCCCATGCTATCTGTAACAATATTCATGCCTTGATTATCCGCTTCTGTGCCATACTATCTATGAATACCCTCAAGCCCTATCATCATGTACTGTCCCATGCTATCTGTAACCATATTCATGCCTTGATTATCCGCTTCTGTGTCATGCTATCTATGAATACCCTCAAGCCCTACGATCTTGTACTGTCCCATGCTATCTGTAACCATATTCATGCCTTCATTATCCGCTTCTGTGCCATACTATCTATGAATACCCTCAAGCCCTACGATCTTGTACTGTCCCATGCTATCTGTAACCATATTCATGCCTTCATTATCCGCTTCTGTGTCATGCTATCTATGAATACCCTCAAGCCCTACGATCTTGTACTGTCCCATGCTATCTGTAACCATATTCATGCCTTCATTATCCGCTTCTGTGCCATACTATCTATGAATACCCTCAAGCCCTACGATCTTGTACTGTCCCATGCTATCTGTAACCATATTCATGCCTTGATTATCCGCTTCTGTGTCATGCTATCTATGAATACCCTCAAGCCCTACGATCTTGTACTGTCCCATGCTATCTGTAACCATATTCATGCCTTGATTATCCGCTTCTGTGCCATACTATCTATGAATACCCTCAAGCCCTACGATCTTGTACTGTCCCATGCTATCTGTAACCATATTCATGCCTTGATTATCCGCTTCTGTGCCATACTATCTGAACCATATTCATGCCCTGATTATCCACTTCTGTGTCATGCTATCTGTAACCATATTCATGCCCTGATTATCCACTTCTGTGCCATGCTATCTGTGACCATATTCATGCCCTGATTATCCACTTCTGTGTCATGCTATCTGTAACCATATTCATGCCCTGATTATCCACTTCTGTCCCATGTTATCTGTGACCACACTTGTACCCTGACGATCCTGTACTGTGTCATCCTACCTATAACTATAATCAGACCCTGAAAATCCTGCTCTGTACCATACTATCAATGATTACGCTCAAGCCCTACGATCTTGTACTGTCCCATGCTATCTGTAACCATATTCATGACCTGATTATCCACTTCTGTGCCATGTTATCTGTGACCACACTAGTACCCTGACGATCCTGTACTGTGCCATCCTATCTATAACTATATTCAGACCCTGAAAGTCCTGCTCTGTACCATACTATCTATGAATACACTCAAACCCTACGATCTTGTACTGTTTCATGCTATCTGTAACCATATTCATGCCTTGATTATCCGCTTCTGTGCCATGATATCTGAACCATATTCATGCCCTGATTATCCACTTCTGTGCCATGATATCTGTAACCATATTCATGCCCTGATTATCCACTTCTGTGCCATGTTATCTGTGACCACACTAAATCCCTGACGATCCTGTACTGTGTCATCCTACCTATAACTATAATCAGACCCTGAAAATCCTGCTCTGTGCCATACTATCTATGATTACGCTCAGGCCCTGACGATCCTGTACTGTCCCATCCTATCTGTAACCTCATTCATGCCTTGATTATCCGCTTCTGTGCCATGATATCTGTAACCATATTCATGCCTTGATTATTTGCTCTGTGCAATGCTATCTGTAACCACATTAATGCCCTGATTATCCGCTTCTGTGCCATGTTATCTGTAACCACATTCATGCCCTGATGCACCGCTTCTGTGCCAAGCTATCTGCAACCCCATTGGTGCCTTGACTATCCGCTTCTGTGCTATGCTATTTGTAACCACTAATGAATATTAATTACTGGAAAAGTTTTACGGTTTCTTGAATTTTGTTGAGTTCTCTATAGTCATTCTCTATAAGGAGTTCTCTATATAGATTAATAATAATAATGTGAGAGAATGCTATTTTAATTTTTCATTTGGCATAATTGTACCCTTTATATCCCAAACCTCTGTATATTTCTTTTCTCCCAAACCACCACGACTGCACTCACTGTGCAGTAAGCGCTGACTGAATCTTTGTTAGGAGTATAAGCGACTCTTGGAAATATTAAATTAACACAATAAGAAAAAGGATCCATCACCCATTGAGGAAATTAATTGAGTGTTTCATACTTCCAATCCGTTACCAATCCATTTGGCTGAAGCAACCGGGTGTTTAATTGATCACAAACAGTGATATTGGTAATGCCCTGGGAACATCAGTTTAACGCTTTTCCTCGTCTTCTATCTATAATACAAAGATTCATAGATATATTGTTAATTAAGAGAAAATAACTTTCGTTGGTGTGTCTGGTGATTCTCTTTCGAACACTCCATTCTCTACTGACGAATTAGAGTCAACTCTGTCATCAACGAAGGATTCTACTCCAATGCCTAATTGCATTGTATACTCCATGAATAAACATCCACTACTGTAAGAAAAACTAGTTCCCCTTTGAGTATACAATAGTTTATTCTAGGAGCAGTGTTTTTCCGATGCTTGGTTAGAAGTAAGGATAAAACCAATCTCAGTACTTATAACTAGCTCTTAGTACAAAGTACTGGAGAAGATGGTTAACCACTGTCTTGTCTAGTTCCTTCTTTGTGAGGATTAATGTGGTTTCAGCTAGGATGTTCATCCTTTCAACAATTGAATATTTACAATACCCGTCACTTAGATCAAACACTCGTCGCGGTTTTGATCGACATTGGGGGTAGGTATATGAAATGACATGGAGAACAAATTATTCTAAACACTTTAAAATCACGGGGTGTAGGAGGGAATATTCTAGTATTAATCCAGAATTTCTTATCAATCAGATCTACCCTCTTGGAGGCTCAGTGTCTCATCGCTATGAACTAGAGCATGGGTTCCCAAACTGGGGGGCGCACCCCCCTTGCGGGCGTAAAGGCATGAATGTGTGTGTATAATATTTGTTTTTTTTGTCCATACCATTTATTTATAGTGTACAGTGGAGGGGCGAAGGAGGCTTTCACTTCAAGAAGATAGGGCGTGGTACCAAAAAGTTTGGGAACCCCTGAGCTAGAGAATAGTGTTTCGCAGGGTAGCGTGGTGAACGAGACTTAAACAGCCAGTGTCAATTCTGTTGTTCGCTCTTCGAGCCACTATTCTCAGTTTGTGAACACTTCCTGTATATATGTGCCTACTCGAAATATAGCAAATGTGTCATAAAACCGTTATAAAGAAGTTAACGGAATGATCACAAAGTACAGGTTTTCTGCTTCGAAATAGCGATGAATAGCAGTCGTCGTAGGCAACATACATTATGTAATATAATTTAGCTTCAAGCTAAGGGCAATGGTTTTGGTCTTTTATTAAACAAAGTTTAGGTCGCGCACAGTAGGCTATATGGTCGTACTCTGCACGACCAACAGCTCTGACTGCAACTCTCAATGCAGTATATCACTATGTTCCTAAACTTGCTACTGGCGTATTTAGATCAAGCCCAATCCCTAATCTTCTTCTCGAGTTTTTGAAACCGGCTATATCAAATCAAACTAAAAAATTTCAGGTATCAAAAATAACTATCACACAGGTATCTATTATATGACACACAACTCAAACAACCCACCCCATTCCACAGTCATAAATCCATTCCCGTTAGAGCCTTTACACCTACCGATGCCGCCAGTAGAGGGTTAGCTTCGTAAAAGGAACGACTGTTTCGAAATGCGTCAGCAAGTAAGCAATTACGTATTCACTTAGTTAAGTATTTTTAAAATTAGTTTATCGAAAATAATTTACAACTACTTCTCCTTCGAAGAGCTCAGATTTTATGATGCGAGTCAACGTTCGACTGCTCCAATCTGTTTAAGAACGTTGCCCATATGAAAAACATTGATTTGCAACCTCCTAGTAGATTTGTAACCTGCTAATAAATTTGTAACCTCCTAGTAGATCTGTAGCCTCCTAGTAAACCTGTAACCTCAAATATGACTTGTAACCGTCAAGTAAATTTGTAACCTCCTAGTAGACTTGTAACCCCCTAGTAAACATGTAACCTCCTAGTAGACCTGTAGCCTCCTAGTAGACCTGTAACCTCATATAAGACTTGTAACCTTCTAGTAAATTTGTAACCTCCTAGTAGACCTGTAACCTCCCAGTAGACTTGTACCTTCTAGTAAACTTGTAGCCCCCCAATAGACTTGTAACTTGTTAGATTTGATAATTATGTCTATTATCCACTTTTCATAACACTCAACCCTTTGGAAGTTTGTTATTGTAGAATATATTTTTTAAATAATTTTGAAACACATCACCACTATTTCTAAGATATCAAACCTAAATTAGTTAAAATCATTGTCCGCCAGAAATAACACACAAACTTTGTTTTTAAATTTATTTTATTCTGAACTCGCTGTAGCTGCTGTAATATTGTTCTATTTTACTTTTAATACCCACAAATAAAGGTTTGGTTATTTATCTAACAATCAACACAATACTTATGTGTTACATTGGTTACTTTGTTGAAATGTTCATGTTCTTTCGATAACAAATGATATTATACTTTAATACCTTATAGATATTATTTCGTTAAATACACACACACACACACATATATATATATATATATATATATATATATATATATATATATATATGTGTGTGTGTGTGTGTGTGTATGTGTGTGTGTGTGTGTGTGTGTGTGTGTGTGTGTGTGTGTGTGTGTGTGCGCGCTACTTGATAGGCTTTGGTATCTAAAACAGTAGCGACTCAAGAACCTTTACACTTTTTTTTTCATGTATTAAATTCATGTATCTTCGGCTCAAATTCACTTCACATTTACACCTAGTAAACTATAACCTGTTTTATATTTGTACTGTTTTAGCTATTATTTTCAAAATATGTCGAGATTTTCAAAGATTAGTAATCTTGCAGAGGTTAGTAATTTTTCAAAGCTCCTTGCAGAAATACACATGGATCTTACGGATGTTGTATAATACAATACTGAAGTAATTTTTATACAACCACAAAGCTAACGATTTTAAACCTGTACTCCCATATTTTTATCAACGTTTATTGTTTTACGTTAATCCTAAATCAATAAGTTTAAAACAAACTTAGCCCTATCTTAGATTTATGAACGACTATTTTCTTAGATTTAATCCGAAAGGTATACAGGGAAACATACACTTTAAACTCAGTTGAAATCGAAAAGACGAATAGAAGAAAGCATTTACGTTATCTCAGATTTGTAGAAAACTACAATAATAAAAAATAGTGGATAATATACATGGGGAAAAACATCCACACATTTAGCAAGAACGAACTGAAATCTATTTCAACAAACTCAATCATATATATATATATATATATATATATATATATATATATATATATATATATATATATAATACTGTATTAAATGTGTAACTATGTAGGGTTAACCAACCAACTGGAGTGTAAACCTTTAAGTTATTTTATGATTTAAATACTTTTCATCTATTTTGATGGAAAGGGTTTGTGAAAATAAAACACATTTTATTCATTTATAAATTGTATTTACATGTTATTTGATTTTTTAAAAATCGGTGAATCAACGGACTTCATTGAAACAAGATTTGAACGTAATGAACTGACAGGAATGCATAAGCCCTATCTTATGCTTGATCGTTTTCCATCTCCAAGCCTGACGCTGGGTGAATTTAATATAAAAATTTGGCACAATAACATTTCGTTAACATTAAACCACTGCAGTTTACATTTCTAAATTATTTAAAACAAATTTAAATTCATAAAACTGAATTGCAGTCAATCAACAAGAAATACAATGCTGCTATTACAAAGTAAATTCATATTTTTTTATTTCTCTTCAGATCATACAATAGGAACGCAAACATAATGAATTATATAATACACAGTGAAAATTATTTACATTGTATATTATATAAATATTAAAATACCTTTTTAAAAGCTCTAGTGGTGTACAAAAAAGGTAGTTTCAATTATATATGTCAAAATAATACATATATAAAGATTACAAAACCACAAGATTTTGAAATATTTTTTACCAGTTTTTATCACATTGTATGGTGAAAGTTTTATATCTGAATTTAATTAAAATAGGCGGAAACATAAATCAGATATATTTTCATATAAATTATAATAGTTTTGCCTTAAAAGTATAAAGTTAATAATATTACAGATGTATTATAAAAATACTGGAATTACAAATTAGTTTACCTTCAATATAATGAAACTTGATTTGGAAATAATTTCCTTCAGGTAAATAGATACAACTTAGTTTGTTTTCAACTGTTAATTATTTAGTAGTTAAAATATTATAGG
>JBAIZL010000002.1:35478162-35518162 GCA_036971475.1 Prosapia bicincta
AAAACACTTTTAATGGGTGGTGGGAATATGGTGGGAAAACTTATGTTAAGTAAACATGATGAAGAAACAATGTACGAATCGGAATAATATAGCCTTATTCAAGAGAAAATTAATAAAAAGTAACCATTCTTATGTTTTTCCTTAGAACTTTAACTAACGGGAATAATTACAGAGTCTAACACTTAAAGTGATCAACAATATAATAACAAAATAAGAGGTGAATCAATGTTCACAATGTGTGTTAACATTGCATTGAATATTTTTATTTGTTTTGATTATAAATATAACAATATAATTACATAAACACATTCATCGCTGTATTTAATTTGTGTTAATGTGCTCTTAAATTAAGTACCGTATTAATTCATTTATAACCCTACACATTAAGAATTCCTTTGTAGATATTTATCAGAAATGTATTTTGTGTTTAAATTCAACATCATTTCCTCTAATCGTCATTAAAATTACTGTGTATTTTTTTATTTGTCTCTGTTTATTTAGTAATATTATTATTCTTTTATTCACAGAAATGGAGATGATTAATATGGTAAATAATTAGTTGGGCATAATAACAGTAAAGGCATAGACAAGTGGCTTCAGCATAGGTTTTTTAAACAAAATATTCCTTAGGTTTCATAAATTCAAAAAAGCATTTATAAAATATTTATGTGCTCTAAATATTAAATGTCCCTTGAATGGCTAGCCCTTTCTCACACTTCTTTATTGAATAATCAAATTCACTAGAATATTTCAGTATCGAAAAAAGAGAAAAATCTCTAAACATATTTACTTTAAATAGTTTACTATCAAAATTTGGACTTATCTCTTATGGTAGGCATAAAGTCATAAGTTATTCTAACTATAGGAGGTTGATATTTTGAAACATAAAAAAGTTCAATTTATAGGATAAAATAATGTAATAAAATTTTAGCCAATATTATGGGAAACTGGTAGAACAAAGGCTTATTTAGGTCACATTAAATGGCAACTAAAGGATTTGTGCCTTGACATCAGCTAAACTTTCACCACACAATATGATTGGCCGGATACTTATGCTAATACAATAATAAAATTTCTTCATTTATCCGGTAGGAAAAATATACAATTCTTTGAGGAAAATTAAATCATACAGGTATCACAATAAATAGTATATAACGCTGTGTACTTACATTTATGAGAGAAAGTTATGTACAGTTACTAGTTTGCAACGATCATGTTACATTTGGAGCACGACAAACAGTTACATGACACCGGGATTACCATTTACAAAAAGAACAACTTTTTAAAGTCTGATGCTTAAAATTCACTTTACACACGACTAGTATATGGGTACATTTACAAAAACGCATTTGTCCAAGGGATTTTATCAAATCTTATTATTTACAAGTTATAAAGTCATTTGTCTTATTTCTAAACATAGCCTGGCCTTTTCCATTACATTTCCTTGTTAACACAATCTAATGTGAGGTAATATTGTTCAAATTAATGAGTTTTCATATTTTCAGAATGTTGGATCGTCACATAATATTGAAAATTAAAAACCTAATTCACTTCGTATAGCACTTATTTAACAATTACATTCTTGTGAGACATTTTTTTGTAAATTATTCAACGAATAAACAGTTTGTTTACTTAATTTTTTAGCTTCGTTTGTGAGCTCAGCCTGAAATCACAATAAATGATTTACTCCTGAAGCGCGTTTCAGTGACAAACTCATCATCATCATCATCACCATCATCATCAGTGGCTAAAGATAGTATAATATATAAATTACAATTCAGTATTTTTATAATTTAAATGTATTAACTTTAAAATATTCACTTTACAATTCCTGTAGTTAGAATCATATTTATAAACACTTTACTTTCAAAGACTTATGTCATCATCGGACTTATTAATCACCTTAACTCCCAAACCAGCTCAAACATTACTTTTGTCATTCACTGATGTTGATGACTTTGTTATTAAAACGCGCTTGAGAGATACACGTTTTGTTGTTGGTTTTCGTAATTACTTAACGCAAGAAAACTTTGTAAAATATTTAAACATCATTTAGGTTAAAATATTAACATATTTGTATATTAAAAATTAATTATTAATTGTCACATGGTTACAAAAATAAATGAAAAATGCCATAAACGTAAACTACATGATTTTTTAGGTTTATGATAAAAACATCTACAAAAACTAAAACGTTTAGAGTATATTAGCTCATGTTCGTCTACGGAAGATAAAGTGTGCACGAAATAAATTCAACTTTTAGTGAAATAAAACTCTGACTTCTCTTTGGTAACCATAATTTATTTATAAACATTAATTACTTTGGTATAAATTAATAAGTTTAGAGGTTTTCTGGTCATAAATTTTAATGTACATTAATTTTCATTTGAAATGTAAAGCCATTTCAAACAACAATTAAAATTACAGTCATTTTATTATGGTTTGCTATGGTACTACATTGACGTCAATATGTTTTATTAGATAATTAAGTTTTATTTATACCTAGTAATTAATGAGATACGCCTATAATGAGATTGCCTATAATGGGAAAATAAAAGGAAACTAATAAAAAAACTAGCAACAATTTTTAAAGGCCAGGACTTTAATCCCTAAGACAACTTCAGTTTAGATGCGGTCGCAGCTAAGAGCTATCTTTCTCTGTAATAAGTTACATTTCTTAAAATTTACACGGCAATCTTCCATCGGAGATTCAGTTGTCAATAACGGTTTACACTGAACACTCTAGGTTTCCGAACCGGAAGAGCCTCCGTCGTTGCTTTCCCTGATATGTCTCTGCAATGTGTGCTGGAATTGTTGACCGGATGAGTTCACCTGCTGGTGCGCGGTTTCTTGTTTCCACTTGTTGACGTGGTGAGAGTTCTTGTTGGCCGCTGCCGCCTGCTGCTGTGCTTTCGCTTCTTCTTCCTGTTGCATTCTTTTGTGTTTCGTTCTTCTGTTTTGGAACCAAACTTTAACCTGAAAACAGTAATAGATAGTAAGTCGTTGAACAAGTATTTGTTGAACCAGATGAACAAAACATAACATTTTATTATTTGTACAGAAAATATAAATTGTATGCAGAGTACAAGGCCTGTACCTAGCGAGCGTTTTTTAGTTGAGTATTTTTCAAGTTACGTGATAGCTAATGAGGCAAACTCAACAATTAAATTTAATAAGTGATTGGACCAAACAGTGGAGCATAAAGAATAATGAAAGCAGGTCGGCTCATGTTATGTTTACCTATTGGTAATTATGTTTACCTATTGGTAATTATTTTTACCTATTGGTAAACATAACGAGCAAAATGTTGTCTTGATAAAGAGCAAAACTCACTTCATTATTAAAGGGCAACTCGTCCCTCATTGCAAAGAGGGGACATACGTAGATCTAATGTTGGACACTAAACTGAACTGAAAATCCCACGTAACGACAATAACGAAATGAACTGGAGATTTGGTATATACAGTATGGTTTTGAGTTGAGCCCCTACAATAAATTGCTGGTGTACAAGCAAGTGGTCTAGCCAGTATGAGTCGTCACTCTGAGGATGCTCCAAGAGCAGCAATCTGGAAGTTATCGAGCGATTCCAAAATAACGTTTTGAGAGCCATAGTGAGGACCTCTTGGTACGTCCGAAACTACGCCATATATAGAGTTCCAGTTGGAGAGCATGAGGGAGGAGGCTACCGTTGCAGTAGTGAATCACTTTGAACGGCTCCAGCAACACAAGAACCTTACAGCTCCGTTCTCAGAGGTTGCAACTGCGCAGACTTAGGCTCGTTGAGCCATTGGACCTAGTTCCAAAGCAGCATTAACTGCTCATAATCAGCAGTACGGGAATATCAAGTCGTTGACTGGAACAAGCCTGAAATTTCAACCGTTCTCAGAAAACAGGCTGCTAGATAGGACTCGTTTTAGTTGCAGCAGCAAATAGTAATAAATACAAAAATTCCGTGCTAATAAGTTATTGTTATTCCTTGTCAATGGTAGAACAACTGTACATAAATACTGTAGCACGTGTACTGTAGATGTAAATTTTAAAGTTAATGTATGCATTTAAATACCTATAGTACTATAGGCCTACACGTTATTATACAGAGGTCTGTGTAATTATGTAGCAGAATTTGTTTTTGTCTTTGTGTTTTTTTCATTTATTCTGTCTTTAATATTATTTTATTTAGAATACAGTAGTACAATTGTACTCTTTATCTAATAAGTAAATTATTGTAATAAAATAAATCACAGTAATAGAATATAAAGTAATCTAGGTCTACATACATTTCGATAGTACACTTTAAATGTTTTCTAAATAGTAAACAGTATTTTTATATTTATTTTTAATAATTACGTCTGATTATCCGAAACTCCAATTAGTTCGGATAATCAACTCTCTGCTGTAACCACACTTGTTACGTCGCTTTTATCTCAGAAATATAACATGTGTAAGTACATTCGTAGTAATGAACATGGGGATAAAATAACTTCTGAAAACAGAAAATCTACCATTACGTCTCTTGGGGTTTACTTTTTTAGGTGTAAATTTATTCAGTACAAACTGGACTGGAATTTCAAAGCGGACTTTATAATTGTAACAACCTACTTTGTTATGTTCAATATATTGGTGGCTATTTAATTTATTTTAAAACTAAAAATAATAATTATGAATATATATTGTTTTGTCGATATAGCCTACATATTAGGTATTTATAGCTTAGCCTGTGTGAATAGATTCACATCGGTTTACTCAAAATCTTATTACACACAAGTTTATTGATTTAGAATAGTTTCGGCAACGAAATCACCTTCATAAGGGATGACTAACAATCATGACCTTAACTTATTACTGATGAAGGCGATTTCGTCGCCGCAACTGTCTGTATCAATAAACTAGAACTTGAAGTGATATTTTGAATAAATTTTCATTGTTTACCGTTGTGACTAATACTAGCCTATATTGGAAGCAGAATATAGGCCTACAATATTTTATTTCTGTACAAAAACTTAATTGTAATAATTTTCTTTGCAGTGTTTATAGGTATACAAGTTTAAAAAATTTAGAGATAGTAAACAATAGAGATTACCGCTTATTGTTATTTGTAGATATAAGGCCCTGAAAAGGATTTACAATAAAATCAATAATTGTATTTTAATAATAAGTGGATGATAATAATTATAATGAATAATCAAAGAATAACTTAATAACAAATTATATGTAAAAATTGAAACAGTTTACTCTAAATCTCACTACACAATAGTTTATTAAAACAAACTGACTAGTTTATTAAAACAGACTAGTTTCGACGACAATGCCGCCTTCATCAGTGCTTGGCTGTTACTGATGAAGGGTACATTTGTTTGTTTTTAATAAACTATTATGTTTGTTTTAATAAACTAATGTGCAGTGAGACACAGACTAAACTGTTTTAATTTTCACTATTGGGAATTGTTTTCACTAAACTCTAATTAACTTAATAAATTATCTCTCCTTTATTACTTACGAACATGAAGAAACCAACATTAAAAGTAAAATTATAGAAAATGTAACTGTTAAAAGGATTCAGTTATAAACAATTTTAATTTAATCAAACTGAATTTTTAAGAAATATATTTAACATAAACTACACTTTTGAAATTCCTCTTACAATAATTCCTATATATAAAAATATATATGAAGGAATTCTGACGTCTATGATTGTATATGACGTATTATGATTGTCTATGCCTTTACTCCATTAAATTCTCAAATGTGTTATAGAGAACATTTTCCCATGGCGTTATTACTTACTACTTCACAGTTGGTATAAGCTAGTTGCCATGGATGTGCCACTCCCTTTTAGCTACACTGTATTTACTTAGTCATTTACTAATGTAAGCGAAAAGGAGGGAAAAGGAGAAGGGGGAATGGGAGGGAATTTCAGTATGAAACTCTCTTAGTAATCAAGCGCCAATTAATCTTCAGAGACTTCTGTACGAGATGGTGGAGCGATGTAGGCAAGACTAGTGAGAAGGGAGATGGCCATTGAACCATTGTATTAACAAGCCGGATATGATACAGCGAAATTAATTGCTCATGCCGAACTCTGTGCCGTATTGTTTCTCAGAGGATCTACAAAGTTATTTAATCATCCGTGCATTATACAGAGACATTTAAATTCCCCTACCTATTATTATAATAACTAATTGACAGATCCAAAAATACTAAACAGTTCCGTATCTTGTAAGGAGATAGTGATTTCCCAATTTTTACCAACATAGAAAACTAGTCAAGACGAAAATTAACCCCTTAATTACTCGATTAATTATTTATGTAGTAGGAATAAAGTTTTTTTTAAACTTCCGGTGTAAGAAGTAAAAAAATAATATTATGGTAAAACCAAATTTACTGAAGTAACAGAACCACTTACCCGTTCCGTTAATTAACAGTGCATGAGGTAGAAAAATAATATTACTTGGCAGAAGGTAAACCAAATTTAATGAGGTAACAGAACCACCTAACCATTACGTTAATTAGCAGTGCATAAGGTTGAAAAATAATATAACCTGGTAATGGTAAAATTAAATTTACTGAAGTAAGAGAACCACTCAACAGTTCCTTTAATTAACAGTGCATGAGGTAGAAAAATAATATAACCTGGTAATGGTAAAATTAAATTTACTGAAGTAACAGAACCACTTACCCGTTCCGTTAATTAACAGTGCATGAGATAAACCTGGTAATGGTAAAATTAAATTTACTGAAGTAAGAGAACCACTTAACAGTTCCTTTATTTAACAGTGCATGAGGTAGAAAAATAAAAATACTTGGTAGTAGGTAAACCAATTTTAATGAGGTAACAGAACCACCTAACCATTACGTTAATTAACAGTGCATTACGTAGAAAAATAATATAACCTGGTAATGGTAAAATTAAATTTACTGAAGTAACAGAACCACTTACCCGTTCCGTTAATTAACAGTGCATGAGATAAACCTGGTAATGGTAAAATTAAATTTACTGAAGTAAGAGAACCACTTAACAGTTCCTTTATTTAACAGTGCATGAGGTAGAAAAATAAAAATACTTGGTAGTAGGTAAACCAATTTTAATGAGGTAACAGAACCACCTAACCATTACGTTAATTAACAGTGCATTACGTAGAAAAATAATATAACCTGGTAATGGTAAAATTAAATTTACTGAAGTAACAGAACCACTTACCCGTTCCGTTAATTAACAGTGCATGAGATAAACCTGGTAATGGTAAAATTAAATTTACTGAAGTAAGAGAACCACTTAACAGTTCCTTTATTTAACAGTGCATGAGGTAGAAAAATAAAAATACTTGGTAGTAGGTAAACCAATTTTAATGAGGTAACAGAACCACCTAACCATTACGTTAATTAACAGTGCATTACGTAGAAAAATAATATAACCTGGTAATGGTAAAATTAAATTTACTGAAGTAACAGAACCACTTACCCGTTCCGTTAATTAACAGTGCATGAGATAAACCTGGTAATGGTAAAATTAAATTTACTGAAGTAAGAGAACCACTTAACAGTTCCTTTATTTAACAGTGCATGAGGTAGAAAAATAAAAATACTTGGTAGTAGGTAAACCAATTTTAATGAGGTAACAAAACCACCTAACCATTACGTTAATTAACAGTGCATTACGTAGAAAAATAATATAACCTGGTAATGGTAAAATTAAATTTACTGAAGTAAGAGACCCACTTAACAGTTCCTTTGATTAACAGTGCATGAGGGAGAAAAATAATATTACTTGACAGTAGGTAAACCAAATTTAATGAGGTAACAGAACCACCTAACCCTTACGTTAATTAACAGTGCATTACGTAGAAAAATAATATAACCTGGTAATGGTAAAATTAAATTTACTGAAGTAAGAGAACAACTCAACAGTTCCTTTAATTAACAGTGCATGAGGTAGAAAAATAATATAACCTGGTAATGGTAAAAGTAAATTTACTGAAGTAAGAGAACAACTCAACAGTTCCTTTAATTAACAGTGCATGAGGTAGAAAAATAATATAACCTGGTAATGGTAAAATTAAATTTACTGAAGTAAGAGAACAACTCAACAGTTCCTTTAATTAACAGTGCATGAGGTAGAAAAATAATATAACCTGGTAATGGTAAAATTAAATTTACTGAAGTAAGAGAACAACTCAACAGTTCCTTTAATTAACAGTGCATGAGGTAGAAAAATAATATAACCTGGTAATGGTAAAATTAAATTTACTGAAGTAAGAGAACAACTCAACAGTTCCTTTAATTAACAGTGCATGAGGTAGAAAAATAATATAACCTGGTAATGGTAAAATTAAATTTACTGAAGTAAGAGAACCACTCAACAGTTTCTTTAATTAACAGTGCATTAGGTAGAAAAATAAAAATACTTGGTAGTAGGTAAACCAAATTTAATGAGGTAACAGAACCACCTAACCACTACGTTAATTAACAGTGCATGAGGTAGAAAAATACATTACATGGCAATAGGTAAACCAAATTTACAGAAGTAACAGAACATCTTCACCATTTCTGTTAACTAACAGTGCATGAGGTAGAAAAATAAAAATACTTGGTAGTAGGTAAATCAAATTTAATGAGGTAACAGAACCACCTAACCACTACGTTAATTAACAGTGCATGAGGTAGAAAAATAATATTACTTGGCAGTGGTCAAAACAAATTTACAGAAGTAACAGAACCACTTAACCGTTCTGTTACCCTGCGGTACCAGAGGTAGAAAAATAATAATACTTGGGAGTAGTTAAACCAAGTTCACTGAAGAAAATAACCATTTAAATTTTCTGTTAGTCTCTTTACATGAGGTAGAAAAATAATATTGCCAGCCAATGGTAAAACCAAGTTTACAGAAGTAACGGAACCACTTGACCGTTTCTTAATGAACCTTGCTAAAGGCAAACGCTATTTATTGGTATTACTCGGCTATGTGGAAGCTTAGTTTACAGATGAAATATAGCAGTTTAACTGTTCCATTAATCACCTTGCAAATTTCAGCAGAAATGTATTGTTAATGCCGAGCACTGTAGACCTCACTGGACAGACAAATCATTAAAGTCAGTAAAATGTGTTGTTAATTATTCCCGCATAAGGAAGAAAACATATTTTTACGTACAATTGAATGAAACAAATATGTTGCAAATAACCTAGTTGACCAAACTAAAAATAAAAGTATTTTCAGTCAATTTTTCTTTATTAATAAGGAAATACTAAGTGTTGGTATGTTGGATATGGAAACATTGTTTAGAATGGAAATAACATTTAATTATATTACCAAATTGCGTTTATAAAAAAAAAATCATTTTGCTGTGCAAAGGAATTTAAGAAAGATATAAATCTGTTCACTACTATTTATCATCCATGTATTATATTGCCTAACACATAACGCTAGGCAATGGTTTATAGTACTTCGTCTATAAAAGCGATAATTACTTGTTTCTGACGTAGGCTTCACTGAGCTGACCTGGGTAACCACCCGTATTTGGATTATATTGCCTAACACATAACACTAGGCAATGGTTTGTAGTCCTTCATCTATAAAAGCGATAATGACTTGTTTCTGTTGTAGGCTTCACTGAGCTGACCTGGGTAACCACCCGTATTTGGATTATATTGCCTAACACATAACGCTAGGCAATGGTTTGTAGTCCTTCATCTATAAAAGCGATAATGACTTGTTTCTGACGTAGGCTTCACTGAGCTGACCTGGGTAACCACCCGTATTTGGATTATATTGCCTAACACATAACACTAGGCAATGGTTTGTAGTCCTTCATCTATAAAAGCGATAATGACTTGTTTCTGTTGTAGGCTTCACTGAGCTGACCTGGGTAACCACCCGTATTTGGATTATATTGCCTAACACATAACGCTAGGCAATGGTTTGTAGTCCTTCATCTATAAAAGCGATAATGACTTGTTTCTGACGTAGGCTTCACTGAGCTGACCTGGGTAACCACCCGTATTTGGATTATATTGCCTAACACATAACACTAGGCAATGGTTTGTAGTCCTTCATCTATAAAAGCGATAATGACTTGTTTCTGTTGTAGGCTTCACTGAGCTGACCTGGGTAACCACCCGTATTTGGATTATAATAATGGTACCTTTGAAGGAAACGTGATTTTTTAGATAAATGTAAACAGAATATTATTTTTCCTAGTGTTAAAAGTAAGGACTATGTTTGTATAGTAAAACAGCCTTCATGAAGATAACAAACAAGTTGCCTTTGTAATAAACAAGTTTGCTTGACTAGCGTATGAACCGTTTGGTTCTCCTTCATAAAAACATTTCATGCAAGTGCCTAAAAACATGAATGGCTTTGAAGTCGAATCAGTTTCTTTCTTTTATTAAAATAATTTGCTAAATCTTTTACTAAATTTGCCTGCATGACACCTTAAACGTTTTAAATTTTGGGTAGTTTATATGGAATAAAGTAATATATATTATTTTAAATACGAATATATAAATATAATAAATAAATTACTTGTTGGATAATAAGATTTATCGAAGAAAACTGCTTTAGGGGTTTATTTCATTCTTAAGACATGGAGATCAGATACCATTAAGCCATTTTCTCTAGACCGCCATGTTCAGTCAGCGAGCGTTCTAGATAACATTAGCTTCATAACAATGAAATAAAATGGATAGCTTGGGGGAGGAGGGCATAACTTGAAAATCTGGAAGGCAAAATACAACACAATAAAAGTGATTGTTATATTCCGGAACAGGAAGTGCCAAGAAATCTGACGGGGTTGGTTGCTGTAGTAACCAGGGAGAAGTGGAACCACGAGGGCTGAAAATGATATACAATTGGGATTACTTCTTCAAAGGAAATTGACAATTTATTTCTTAATTGAAGATATTTTATTTTTCGCAAATAGGGAGGATATTACAGATTTTTTTAAATTTATTTTTATACACTCAGAACAATATGTACAGGTAAGTGAATTAAATCTTTTGATAGAAAACACAACAGTTTCTTTAAAACGTTATATGGACTGTATAAAATAGAAAATATGCACTCAAAATATTTATTTTTAGAAACACTATATTTTGACAACGTAATATAAATATTTGCAGTCGTTGTAAACGCTCTCATATGTATATTAAAGAGTTGCAAACGGTTTTCTATCAGATACATACTCCGGTACAAGCAACTATAGTAGGTGGTACATTTTAAACAAGTCCTTTCTAAACACATACTACATGTTGGCTTTTATTTAAAAATGTAGCTTCTTCACACACAACTCTACATTTAAAATAAGGCGTTTATGTACACACTACTAAAAAAAATGTACACGTACCCTTACATTTTAAACAAACCGCTTCTATAAACACTACTATAATTTTAAAAGGCCGTTAATGTACAAACGACAATATTTTAAAATGCATTTCTGCACAAGTAGCTTTATATTTAAAAAAAAAAACTTTTATGCACAAATAGTTTTATATTTATAACACTAGTTTTCTGTAAATTAATCTATATAAATAAAAATGTGCTTCTGCACAAGTAGCTTTATATTTTAAAAAACGTCGTTTATACATACATAGCTTTATATTTTGAAACAAGGAGTTCCTGTAAATACATCTAAATACTGAATATATAAAAATCCGTTTCTGCAAAAGTAGCTTTATATTTACAAAAAATGTGGTTTATGCAGAAATAGATTTATATTTAAAACGTATAGTTTATGTAAATACGTCTATATAATTAAAAACCGTTTCTGGCAAGTAGCTTTGTTTTTAAAACAAGAAGTTTCTGTAAATTCGTCTAGGCCTATATAAATAAAACTCCGTATCTGCTCAAGTACATTTATGTTTAAAAGAAGAGGTTTCTGTAAATGCGTCTATATACATAAAACGCCGTATCAGCTCAAGTACATTTATTTTTAAAACAAGAAGTTTCTGTAAATGCGTCTATATAAATAAAACTCCGTATCTCCTCAAGTACATTTATGTTTAAAACAAGACGTTTCTGTAAATGCGTCTATATAAATAAAACTCCTTATCTGCTGAAGTACATTTATGTTTAAAACAAGAGGTTACTGTAAATGCGTCTATATAAATAAAACTCCGTATCTGCTCAAGTATATTTATGTTTAAAACAAGAAGTTTCTGTAAATGGGCCTATATAAATAAAACTCCGAATCTGCTCAAGTACATTTCTGTTTAAAACAAGAGGTTTCTGTAAATGCGTCTATGTAAATAAAACTCCGTATCTGCTCAAGTACATTTATGTTTAAAACAAGAGGTTTCTATAAATGCGTCTATATAAATAAAACTCCGTATCTGCTCAAGTACATTTATGTTTAAAAGAAGACGTTTCTGTAAATGCGTCTATATAAATAAAACTCCGTATCTGCTCAAGTACATTTATGTTTAAAAGAAGAGGTTTCTGTAAATGCGTCTATATAAATAAAACTCCGTATCAGCTCAAGTACATTTATGTTTAAAAGAAGACGTTTCTGTAAATGCGTCTATATAAATAAAACTCCGTATCTGCTCAAGTACATTTATGTTTAAAACAAGAGGTTTCTGTAAATGCGTCTATATAAATAAAACTGCGTATCTGCTCAAGTACATTTATGTTTAAAACAAGAGGTTTCTGTAAATGCGTCTATATAAATAAAACTCCGTATCTGCTCAAGTACATTTATGTTTAAAACAAGAGGTTTCTGTAAATGCGTCTATATAATAAAACTCCGTATTTGCTCAAGTACATTTATGTTTAAAAGAATAGGTTTCTGTAAATGCGTCTATATAAATAAAACTCCGTATCTGCTCAAGTACATTTATGTTTAAAACAAGAGGTTTCTGTAAATGCGTCTATATAAATAAAACTCCGTATCTGTTCAAGTACATTTATGTTTAAAACAAGAGGTTTATGTAAATGCGTCTATATAATAAAACTCCGTATTTGCTCAAGTACATTTATTTTTAAAACAAGAAGTTTCTGTAAATGCGTCTAAATGCGTCTATATAAATAAAACTCCGTATCTGCTGAAGTACATTTATGTTTAAAACGTGGAGTTTCTGTAAATGCATCTTTATAAATGATAAACCATTTATGGCAAGTAGCTTTATTTTTAAAACGAGAGGTTTCTGTAAATGCGTCTATATAAATAAAACTGCGTATCTGCTCAAGTACATTTATGTTTAAAACAAGAGGTTTCTGTAAATGCGTCTATATAAATAAAACTGCGTATCTGCTCAAGTACATTTATGTTTAAAACAAAAGGTTTCTGTAAATGCGTCTATATAAATAAAACTGCGTATCTGCTCAAGTACATTTATGTTTAAAACAAGAGGTTTCTGTAAATGCGTCTATATAAATAAAACTCCGTATCTGTTCAAGTACATTTATGTTTAAAACAAGAGGTTTATGTAAATGCGTCTATATAATAAAACTCCGTATTTGCTCAAGTACATTTATTTTTAAAACAAGAAGTTTCTGTAAATGCGTCTAAATGCGTCTATATAAATAAAACTCCGTATCTGCTCAAGTACATTTATGTTTAAAACGTGGAGTTTCTGTAAATGCATCTTTATAAATGATAAACCATTTATGGCAAGTAGCTTTATTTTTAAAACGAGAGGTTTCTGTAAATGCGTCTATATAAATAAAACTCCGTATCTGCTCAAGTACATATATGTTTAAAACAAGAGGTTTCTGTAAATGCGTCTATATAAATAAAACTGCGTATCTGATCAAGTACATTTATGTTTAAAACAAGAGGTTTCTGTAAATGCGTCTATATAATAAAACTCCGTATTTGCTCAAGTACATTTATGTTTAAAAGAATAGGTTTCTGTAAATGCGTCTATATAAATAAAACTCCGTATCTGCTCAAGTACATTTATGTTTAAAACAAGAGGTTTCTGTAAATGCGTCTATATAAATAAAACTCCGTATCTGTTCAAGTACATTTATGTTTAAAACAAGAGGTTTATGTAAATGCGTCTATATAATAAAACTCCGTATTTGCTCAAGTACATTTATTTTTAAAACAAGAAGTTTCTGTAAATGCGTCTAAATGCGTCTATATAAATAAAACTCCGTATCTGCTCAAGTACATTTATGTTTAAAACGTGGAGTTTCTGTAAATGCATCTTTATAAATGATAAACCATTTATGGCAAGTAGCTTTATTTTTAAAACGAGAGGTTTCTGTAAATGCGTCTATATAAATAAAACTCCGTATCTGCTCAAGTACATATATGTTTAAAACAAGAGGTTTCTGTAAATGCGTCTATATAAATAAAACTGCGTATCTGCTCAAGTACATTTATGTTTAAAACAAGAGGTTTCTGTAAATGCGTCTATATAAATAAAACTGCGTATCTGCTCAAGTACATTTATGTTTGAAACAAGAGGTTTCTGTAAATGCGTCTAAATGCGTCTATATAAATAAAACTGCGTATCTGCTCAAGTACATTTATGTTTGAAACAAGAGGTTTCTGTAAATGCGTCTATATAAATAAAACTCCGTATCTCCTCAAGTACATTTATGTTTAAAACAAGAGGTTTCTGTAAATGCGTCTATATAAATAAAACACCTTATCTGCTGAAGTACATTTATGTTTAAAACAAGAGGTTTCTGTAAATGCGTCTATATAAATAAAACTCCGTATCTGCTCAAGTATATTTATGTTTAAAACAAGAAGTTTCTGTAAATGTGCCTATATAAATAAAACTCCGTATCTGCTCAAGTACATTTATGTTTAAAAGAAGACGTTTCTGTAAATGCGTCTATATAAATAAAACTCCGTATCAGCTCAAGTACATTTATGTTTAAAACAAGAGGTTTCTGTAAATGCGTCTATATAAATAAAACTCCGTATCAGCTCAAGTACATTTATTTTTAAAACAAGAGGTTTCTGTAAATGCGTCTAAATGCGTCTATATAAATAAAACTGCGTATCTGCTCAAGTACATTTATGTTTGAAACAAGAGGTTTCTGTAAATGCGTCTATATAAATAAAACTCCGTATCTGCTCAAGTACATTTATGTTTAAAACAAGAAGTTTCTGTAAATGTGCCTATATAAATAAAACCCCGTATCTGCTCAAGTACATTTATGTTTAAAACAAGAGGTTTCTGTAAATGCGACTATGTAAATAAAACTCCGTATCTGCTCAAGTACATTTATGTTTAAAACAAGAGGTTTCTGTAAATGCGTCTATATAAATAAAACTCCGTATCTGCTCAAGTACATTTATGTTTAAAAGAAGACGTTTCTGTAAATGCGTCTATATAAATAAAACTCCGTATCTGCTCAAGTACATTTATGTTTAAAAGAAGAGGTTTCTGTAAATGCGTCTATATAAATAAAACTCCGTATCTGCTCAAGTACATTTATGTTTAAAACGTGGAGTTTCTTTATAAATGATAAACCATTTATGGCAAGTAGCTTTATTTTAAAACAAGAGGTTTCTGTAAATGCGTCTATATAAATAAAGCTCAGTATCTGCTCAAGTACATTTATGTTTAAAACAAGAGGTTTCTGTAAATGCGTCTATATAAATATAACTCCGTATCTGCTCAAGTACATTTATGTTTAAAAGAAGAGGTTTCTGTAAATGCGTCTATATAAATAAAACTCCGTATCTGCTCAAGTACATTTATGTTTAAAACAAGAGGTTTCTGTAAATGCGTCTATATAAATAAAACTCCGTATCTGCTCAAGTAAATTTATGTTTAAAAGAAGAGGTTTCTGTAAATGCGTCTATATAAATAAAACTCCGTATCTGCTCAAGTACATTTATGTTTAAAACAAGAGGTTTCTGTAAATGCGTCTATATAAATAATACTCCGTATCTGCTCAAGTACATTTATGTTTAAAACAAGAGGTTTCTGTAAATGCGTCTATATAAATAAAACTCCGTATCTGCTCAAGTACATTTATGTTTAAAAGAAGAGGTTTCTGTAAATGCGTCTATATAAATAAAACTCCGTATCTGCTCAAGTACATTTATGTTTAAAACGTGGAGTTTCTGTAAATGCATCTTTATAAATGATAAACCATTTATGGCAAGTAGCTTTATTTTTAAAACAAGAGGTGTCTGTAAATGCGTCTATATAAATAAAGCTCAGTATCTGCTCAAGTACATTTATGTTTAAAACAAGAGGTTTCTGTAAATGCGTCTATATAAATATAACTCCGTATCTGCTCAAGTACATTTATGTTTAAAACAAGAGGTGTCTGTAAATGCGTCTATATAAATAAAACTCCGTATCTGCTCAAGTACATTTATGTTTAAAACAAGAGGTTTCTGTAAATGCGTCTATATAAATAAAACTGCGTATCTGCTCAAGTACATTTATGTTTGAAACAGGAGGTTTCTGTAAATGCGTCTATATAAATAAAACTCCGTATCTGCTCAAGTACATTTATGTTTAAAACAAGAGGTTTCTGTAAATGCGTCTATATAAATAAAACTCCTTATCTGCTGAAGTACATTTATGTTTAAAACAAGAGGTTTCTGTAAATGCGTCTATATAAATAAAACTCCGTATCTGCTCAAGTACATTTATGTTTAAAACAAGAGGTTTCTGTAAATGCGTCTATATAAATAAAACTTCTTATCTGCTGAAGTACATTTATGTTTAAAACGAGAGGTTTCTGTAAATGCGTCTATATAAATAAAACTCCGTATCTGCTCAAGTACATTTATGTTTAAAACAAGAGGTTTCTGTAAATGCGTCTATATAAATAAAACTCCTTATCTGCTGAAGTACATTTATGTTTAAAACGAGAGGTTTCTGTAAATGCGTCTATATAAATAAAACTCCGTATCTGCTCAAGTACATTTATGTTTAAAACAAGAGGTTTCTGTAAATGCGTCTATATAAATAAAACTCCTTATCTGCTGAAGTACATTTATGTTTAAAACGAGAGGTTTCTGTAAATGCGTCTATATAAATAAAACTCCGTATCTGCTCAAGTACATTTATGTTTAAAACAAGAGGTTTCTGTAAATGCGTCTATATAAATAAAACTCCTTATCTGCTGAAATACATTTATGTTTAAAACGAGAGGTTTCTGTAAATGCGTCTATATAAATAAAACTCCGTATCTGCTCAAGTACATTTATGTTTAAAACAAGAGGTTTCTGTAAATGCGTCTATATAAATAAAACTCCTTATCTGCTGAAGTACATTTATGTTTAAAACGAGAGGTTTCTGTAAATGCGTCTATATAAATAAAACTCCGTATCTGCTCAAGTACATTTATGTTTAAAACAAGAGGTTTCTGTAAATGCGTCTATATAAATAAAACTCCTTATCTGCTGAAGTACATTTATGTTTAAAACGAGAGGTTTCTGTAAATGCGTCTATATAAATAAAACTCCGTATCTGCTCAAGTACATTTATGTTTAAAACAAGAGGTTTCTGTAAATGCGTCTATATAAATAAAACTCCTTATCTGCTGAAGTACATTTATGTTTAAAACAAGAGGTTTCTGTAAATGCGTCTATATAAATAAAACTCCGTATCTGCTCAAGTACATTTATGTTTAAAACAAGAGGTTTCTGTAAATGCGTCTATATAAATAAAACTCCGTATCTGCTCAAGTACATTTATGTTTAAAACAAGAGGTTTCTGTAAATGCGTCTATATAAATAAAACTCCTTATCTGCTGAAGTACATTTATGTTTAAAACAAGAGGTTTCTGTAAATGCGTCTATATAAATAAAGCTCAGTATCTGCTCAAGTACATTTATGTTTAAAACAAGAGGTTTCTGTAAATGCGTCTATATAAATAAAACACCTTATCTGCTGAAGTACATTTATGTTTAAAACGAGAGGTTTCTGTAAATGCGTCTATATAAATAAAACTCCGTATCTGCTCAAGTACATTTATGTTTAAAACAAGAGGTTTCTGTAAATGCGTCTATATAAATAAAACTCCTTATCTGCTGAAGTACATTTATGTTTAAAACGAGAGGTTTCTGTAAATGCGTCTATATAAATAAAACTCCGTATCTGCTCAAGTACAGTTATGTTTAAAACAAGAGGTTTCTGTAAATGCGTCTATATAAATAAAACTCCTTATCTGCTGAAGTACATTTATGTTTAAAACAAGAGGTTTCTGTAAATGCGTCTATATAAATAAAACTCCGTATCTGCTCAAGTACATTTATGTTTAAAACAAGAGGTTTCTGTAAATGCGTCTATATAAATAAAACTCCTTATCTGCTGAAGTACATTTATGTTTAAAACGAGAGGTTTCTGTAAATGCGTCTATATAAATAAAACTCCGTATCTGCTCAAGTACATTTATGTTTAAAACAAGAGGTTTCTGTAAATGCGTCTATATAAATAAAACTCCTTATCTGCTGAAGTACATTTATGTTTAAAACAAGAGGTTTCTGTAAATGCGTCTATATAAATAAAGCTCAGTATCTGCTCAAGTACATTTATGTTTAAAACAAGAGGTTTCTGTAAATGCGTCTATATAAATATAACTCCGTATCTGCTCAAGTACATTTATGTTTAAAACAAGAGGTTTCTGTAAATGCGTCTATATAAATAAAACTCCGTATCTGCTCAAGTACATTTATGTTTAAAACAAGAGGTTTCTGTAAATGCGTCTATATAAATAAAACTCCGTATCTGCTCAAGTACATTTATGTTTAAAACAAGAGGTTTCTGTAAATGCGTCTATATAAATAAAACTCCGTATCTGCTTAAGTACATTTATGTTTAAAACAAGAGGTTTCTGTAAATGCGTCTATATAAATAAAACTTCGTATTTGCTCAAGTACATTTATGTTTAAAACAAGAAATTCCGTAAATGCGTCTATATAAGAAAACCGTTTCTACACTTAATGGTTTATATTTAAAACAAGTAATTTAAGATACCTGAAACACTAATTTCTAAAGTAATTTACGTTTTTGAGGGTTATAGTTTCTGAATATACTGTTGCTTTAATATAACTATTGCCAATTGAAATAATAATTATAATACAAAACCTTTTTTTGTGTTCTCTGTTCTTATCAACTGTCTCTGCTCTAATTGAAATAAAACACTATTATGAAGAACAGGAAAGTTATAAATAATAAAAGAGAATAATGGTAAAATTAAATTTTTGTTTGTCTCTGAGAATGTTAACATATGGTTTTGAAGTCCTTGACTGTCCTTAAAAAATTGAAAGAATACTATAAGTGTCTATATTTGAAATAAGAGGGAAATATTTTTGATAAATCCAAAATCCGTATTTTATTCAACAGTTTATAAGACACACAAAAATAATACAATAATAAAACCAAATAATTGAAGCAAAGAATTAGAGAAATGTGAAGGTTATTAAAGTGGAACAGTAGAAAGTGAGTTTAAATAGAATTAAAGAATTGTCGCTCCTAAAGAATGCAAATGAAAATAAAAAAATAGTAACGGAAGCACTGTAGATTGTAAGGTCAAGAAAATAAATGAATATCTTATGCACAGAAAGAACATAACTGTATTGGTGGATTGTACTGGGGAGAAGCGAGGGAAAATTATGCGGCAAATATTGTGGAAAATTTGTATGTGAACTTTCAAAATATTGGATAAAAGTGCAAACAATCTGAAGAAAGAATCCTATATAGAACCAAATAGCAACAGTGAGCCTCGAAGAAGGAAATAAAATGACAGAAATAACACTAGTTTAGTTTCGTTTTGATGCCAATAATTAGAAGAATTCTATTTTTGTTAAGGTAGTTACTAAGTCTAGGGGGTTCCTATGGTTGTACTTTTGCTTTGCGGTCCTTATATTCAGTAAACTTTAGAACCTCAACTCTGAGATACAGGTGCGCACCCACGGGGGGGGGCTAAGAGGGCTGTAGCCCCCCTCAAGAAAAAAAGAAAAAAAAGTTTATGAAGAAAATTTTGAAAACAACAACTTAAACGTGTTGATGGCAGAAATGGAAGTTTGGCAAGCTTTTCTCCAACAACACAATGCACACCATGTCAATGCAATTGATTTTCTAAATATTAGTGATAAAACAATCTTTCCAAACATCCATATCCTACTTAAGATTTTCATCACTATACCTGTATCTACCAGCACAGCAGAGCGCTCCTTTTCCACTCTTCGGAGAATCAAGACATACCTAAGAAACACGATGTCTGATAGTAGGCTAAATGGCTTAGCCAATCTTAATATCCACAGGGAAATTCCAGTTGACACAGACAGTGTATTATCCATACTGAAGAAGGCGAAAAGAAGACTCAATTTTGTTTTGTAAGACAGCTGATATAACAAGATTTTGTCAAAATAAAACCTAAAATCTTATTTTATCTGCTGGGTTATATCATTCATTTCTATAGTCCCTACTCAAAACTTGCACTCAAAGAGCTAAAATAAACTTAAAGTAATGCCTTAAAATACCGGTTATTCTTACGAATTTTTAAAAAGTTTTCCGTTGGTTGGCCCAGGGTCTCCCGGTCAGCCCCCCATAATTATTTTCTGAGTGCGTCACTGCTGAGATATAATATTATATGCCATGATTTACTTCATATTTATACGCTATTTCTGAGTCATATTTTACCTATTTATCTGAGCTCAGTCAAATATTTTCTAAAGAATTTTAGTGTCCAAAAAAAACGATTTTTAAAGAGTTCATTTAACTGTTTTGCAATATGTTTCTTGCAAGAAATAAGAACTTATATTAATTAACTAAGTTGTTAACAAGCTACGCCGAAAAGAATTCATTATTAAAATCTTACAAACGAACGTGAAACTTTACAATTACTTTCAACGTTGATGGATAAGTTGCCCCATTTAGGACATTAAAAGCGTTGACTCAATTAAATCCGACATCTGTTGGTAAATAGAGCGTGAACTAACCAAACAATGATACTTCTGGTAATCCCACAGGACCCCACTACAAGTGGTTACAAGATCGCTGCTCATTGGCTAACGCTCCCTCAGGAGAACGATTCATTCCCCTTAAATGGGAACTAAAACTGCGCATGTCGATTCATCGGAGCCCGGTAAACCCCTCTTAATCGTGTAGCATGGAGCGATTGCAGCCCCTGTCTTTATTTCCATTCGGGGATTGTTCCCGTTAGTTAATAGCTTCCAATGTCCAGGACAATTAAGCGATAAAACAGTGAATTAAAATTATTGCGTTTCTAAATTACTGTTAGAATGGAGGTTTGTGTTGCGTTCAATTTAATGCTTTTAACAACGTTTTATATGTTCTGCGTTATTTAATGAAACAAACCTTACATAATGACTTCAATATATTTTTTAACTATTACATATCTACACACGCGTGAGCACGCAAATAATCATTGCATACGTCTAATAGTTATAGGGAAAAATAAAAAGAAATTGTGACCACAATAATAATCACTTAAAAAGAGAACTTTTTATTTGTCGTTTTTAAAGTGATTACCATATTTATTCGATTCAACCTATAGGCGTAAGCTACATACTAACAACTGTATATATTTTAATACATACTATTCAACGGTTGTATAGATATGAAGATTATTTTTGAAGTTCAACATTCTAGTTGAAGAAATTTTGCAAACTCCATACAATATTTAACTCGTCAATGCTAAGTTATGATTTTGGAGCAAGGTCAATGCACCTTTTCCCGGGGGACGAACATGTTGATCAAATGAAAGGACGAAATGAACCACACTATATATGTATTTACAACACCACGTTCAGTTGATGCTCGACAATGAAGATACTACCAATCTTCGAAAGTTAATTCGCATAAATACAAAGTAAGATTCTTGTTTAAGTACATGAAAGTGATATATATATATATTGTATTTGTATTTTGACTTAGTTCTTTATTAATACACAAGAATACATATTGCGATATTTATATATATAGGCCTATATATATATATATATATATATATATATATATATATGTGTGTGTGTGTGTGTGTGTGTGTGTGTGTGTGTGTGTGTGTATCAACAATTGAGGATATAAAAATACAAAAATTGGTAATGTGTTATTATTAAATCATTATTGTATCTGTATTGTATCCTCAGCTGTTTTGATTATTACACAAGAAAACATTCTCTACATTTTAAATATAAGTCTACGTGTATATATTCATGCACTATTTATGTATACGCCTATAAATATAGTCTATATAGTAAAATAGGCACTTAACCTTTTACTAATATTAGCCTATTAACATACTTGAAGTCTGATGATTTTTTCCAACCTTCAATACTTGCATTATGAATGATTAAACTACAGATCAATGAATTTTAATATTACGTGCATGCACACGAGTGTGTGTGCGCGCGCGCGTGTGTGTGTGTGAAAGAGAGAGAGAGCTCATAGAGCCATTCGGCTTACCAACACGGCAGTTGTGTTGTGTACAAGATCATTCAATGAGCATTTTTATAAATAATAAATTCGACAAACTAACTGAATTTATACCTTACTAGTCAGGTTCATTATTCAATGATTTGGCAAACAAGTTGGACTAACTGCTCTCGATAGATAATTTTATAGTGTCTATCATAATAAATTAATTATAAGCCTATTTCGTGTGTGACCTTTTGTATTGTGTACTCAAAAATTGTGCTGGAACTAAAATGTGTTCTGAAGTTTAAAGGGCAAGATGTTTTTGATGGTTTCAAAACTATATAGTGTTTTAGCTTTTATTTTTAATTGTGGTATTGTGTTATAAAAAGTTATATTTATATGTTGTTATATTTTATTTCAGTGAACTATGAATCAGTTTTGTATTGTAATAAAGTTAATTATACTTGTACATATGTTTTTTAGTTTTAATAAAATAATCTATTGTAGTTATGTAATAAGATTAATTATTTCGCAGAGTTATAAAAGCTTATACCTGAGCTCTGGTTCTGCAATTCTCATATTTTTAGAAGACATTTTCGGATTAAAGGAAAGGAGTCGAAACGACTACATATTCGCATTCAGCCTGTGGTACTTTTATGAAATGATGTGACAAAGAGGACCGCCATTTCTCTTGAAAAACACACCCTTGGGATTGAAAAATAATATTGACACAAGCCGGGGGTGATCTGTACATTTCACAAGGGATCAAGTTTTATATTATACATAAGGTTGCCGGGGGTTGGTGGGCCTTTATGATTTAAACGGGGCTATAAATTTCTGCAAAGCTTACATATAGGCAACCTTATTAGATTAGCTTTGCGCTTGCAAACGTTAAATTTGCGGGGAAAATGGCGGTTTCGATACTCCTAAATAGGGTTTAGAAATAAGAATCATTCTTAAAAAGTTGAATATCACACAATATTTAGAAAATGTTTTCTTGTACGTTTATCGCATTAAAACAGTAGCTTGATTTTAACTCAACTCAACTCCATTGTAATTTAAATATACACAGAACTCTGCATGCTTATATAGTGCATATTTTAAAATCTGTTTTCTTTTAAAAAAACATAATTTTACTTTTTACCTCCTCCTAAATGGTGTCTCTGCTGTTATTATTATTATTCATGTCCTACTTATGTTCACACAGGTTATGATTAAATATAATTTTTTTCTATAAAATCGTTATATTTCATTATAACGTTTTTCCTACACTATTTCATTATATTTGATGATGCTGATTGTTTTCTGCAGGTTATTTGAAGCTTATAAACGACTTTCTTAGACGATTAAACAAGAACAGTTTATGTTTTCATTATTTTTCAGTTTTTATAAAATGTTTTTTTCAGTTCATTATTTGTATATTTTCGATTAGTAAAAGAATTTTGTTTAAACTTATGCAATCCAAAGGCAAATGATTTACAGATAGAATATACGTTACAGAGTCATTAATTTTTATTACCTCTCTACATTAAGCCCTCGAGTTTAAAGATAAAATTCAATTACTTATATTCTGCAAGTTTTTAAAATTATTGGTCAAATATTTAAAGCTGATTATTTTTTGTTGTGAAAGCCTACACATTTCCGTAAACGTACCATGTCTCACTTATTATTAATTTTAAAAATTAATTTCTCAAGCTTCTGATTTATTTAAGATCTATTGAATCTCACTTATAACAATTTATTTGGAAGTGTGCTGATCTAACTATCACGGATATTAAAATAACTGCATCGTTTATGTGATTTTCTTCAACTATGAATATAAGTTACTAAAAAAACTGCTATATTGGTAAATATTAAGATTTTTCAGTAAATCTTAATTTACCAACTTTTAATGTTAAACGTCCGAACTCGTCTGTGATCATCGTTACTTTCGAAGTTTTATTCTCGTTGCTAGCAGGGAAATTATGAAGAAATACTAATTTTTTTATCCACAAGACCAAGATTTACCAATCATAATATTTACTAGTAAAACTTGAGAATTACCCAATACAAGGCTTTTACAGTAAGATATAGCCTACATTTACTCTACCTTTATCGTTGCCTTTTTTTTATAAATTACTAGTTCACATCTCCATATTTCTGTAAAGTTTAATTTTCTCTCTATTGTAGTGACACTTATATTGCATTTATTTTAACATCTGTGTTTGCAGAAATCATTTCGAAGTTAAACAGTAAAGCTACAGCCATATCAGCCTATGTTTACTAGACTTTATGATGAAACAATCTCTCTCGCTCTCTCTCTCTTATGAGCAACATAATGTATTGTTTCAGATTGTAGCCTATATGTTCTTCTCGCCATAAAAGAACAAAGAAACCCCTAAACACACTGGCTTCACAATGACGTCACATACAAGGACAGATGAGAATTACGCACAGAATCACCGGATATATGTTAAGTAAATGTCAAGACTGTCGGATGAATTCTTCCGCTCTCTGAATGCCATTTGGTTAAAGTTGTTTTATACAAGTATGTTTTACCAGTAATTTCGGAATAATTTCCATGATAAAACACAGTTTGCTATTCAACTACTATTATACAACGTCGTTATATTTCAAATAATTTGTAAAATTAAGCTGTAAATAATATTTTTTAGGCATTGGTTTCAATTATTGTACAAGACTATATAACTTCTTGGCCAAGGTTTGTGATACGTGGGACTATAGCTTTAAAAATTGCTATTTTATTGGAAATAAAGTTTAAAATTAGTTAAGCATTTTTTTTTATCTATGCAATTGGCATGTATAATATGTGACACTTAGGCCTACTTTCTGTTTAAAGAGGATGGTCCTTTCGGAAGTAGTTTTCCAAAAACAATGTCTGTTATTCTTCGAGTAGTCTTACAACTAAATGGAGTCGGCCTAACTAGCCTATGATGCATCTCGGCCAGCTCCACATTGCAAAATAAACTGTGGGGGTTATCTATAACAAACGAATCCAGTGCCCCCCCCCGAATGTGAACAAAACTTTTGGGTGATCAGACTCGGAGACTTGAGTAGCCAGGATCGATAGTATGGATGCCAAGAACCTTGGTCCTAACATGTAAATGCTTAAGAGCCATACGGTAAGGTCTAGACTGGTCACTGGCTCACCTTTGGGACGAGATGATAGGTTTGGCTGCAAAACCCCGGTGATTTGCGTCGCTAGGATAGATAGGCTTAGTGCCAAGAACCGTGGTACTAGCATTTAAGTGCTTAAGAGCCTCACTGTAAGGTCTAGACTGGTCACTGGCTCACCTTTGGGAAGAGATGATAGGTTTGTCTGCAAAACCCCGGTGTTTTGCGTCACCACGATCGATAGGCTTGGTGCCAAGAACCTTGATATTAGCATTTAAGTGCTTAAGAGCCTCACTGTAAGGTCTAGACTGGTCATTGGCTCACCTTTGGGACGAGATGATAGGTTTGGCTGCAAAACCCCGGTGATTTGCGTCACCAGGATCGACAGTCTTGGTGCCAAGAACCTTGGTACTAGCATGTAAGTGCTTAAGAGCCTCACTGTAAGGTCTAGACTGGTCATTGGCTCACCTTTGGGACGAGATGATAGGTTTGGCTGCAAAACCCCGGTGATTTGCGTCACCAGGATCGACAGTCTTGGTGCCAAGAACCTTGGTACTAGCATGTAAGTGCTTAAGAGCCTCACTGTAAGGTCTAGACTGGTCATTGGCTCACCTTTGGGACGAGATGATAGGTTTGGCTGCAAAACCCCGGTGATTTGCGTCACCAGGATCGACAGTCTTGGTGCCAAGAACCTTGGTACTAGCATGTAAGTGCTTAAGAGCCTCACTGTAAGGTCTAGACTGGTCATTGGCTCACCTTTGGGACGAGATGATAGGTTTGGCTGCAAAACCCCGGTGATTTGCGTCACCAGGATCGACAGTCTTGGTGCCAAGAACCTTGGTACTAGCATGTAAGTGCTTAAGAGCCTCACTGTAAGGTCTAGACTGGTCATTGGCTCACCTTTGGGACGAGATGATAGGTTTGGCTGCAAAACCCCGGTGATTTGCGTCACCAGGATCGACAGTCTTGGTGCCAAGAACCTTGATATTAGCATTTAAGTGCTTAAGAGCCTCACTGTAAGGTCTAGACTGGTCATTGGCTCACCTTTGGGACGAGATGATAGGTTTGGCTGCAAAACCCCGGTGATTTGCGTCAACAGGATCGATAGGCTTGGTGCCAAGAACCTTGATAGTAGCATTTAAGTGCTTAAGAGCCTCGCTGTAAGGTCTAGACTGGTCACTGGCTCACCTTTGGGACGAGATGATAGGTTTGGCTGCAAAACCCCGGTGATTTGCGTCAACAGGATCAATAGGCTTCGTTCCAAGAACCTTGGTACTAGCATTTAAGTGCTTAAGAGCCTCACTGTAAGGTCTAGACTGGTCACTGGTTCACCTTTGGGACAGGATGATAGGATTGGCTGCAAAACCCCGGTGATTTGCGTCACCAGGATCGACTAAGAACCACTATAATAGTATGGTAAGAGTTGAAGAGCGTTAGTGTAAATTCTAGACTGGTCACTGTTCTGCCTCTGAGAAGGGACGAAAGGTTTAGTTGCTCAACCCATGCCACTTGCATCATCGACGTGCTTGGGGCCAAGAGCCTTGGTAGCAGCATGGAAGAGCCAAGATTTTCATCGAGTTGGTGCAGACCTAAGTAGTACCTTTGAAACGCACCCTCAGTTCGTTTTTGTATCGTCCATGATCGTGATTAACTCTGTCCATTTATTCGCAATCCGTCATGTATTCATAAGGGCCGTGACCTCAGAATGACCGTAGGCAGGAAAGACAGCAACCATCATTCTGCCTACTATTCCTCGAGTTCTGTCAACTCTTACTTAGAGATCGCTTACAGCCGAAACGGCCGTCTTTATTAAACTAAACATTTCACATTAATTTTTCAGAGTAAAATCTAGTAGCTCAAGTTTGAAATGCAATAAAATAATGTAATTTGAGTTGTCATTGGATTAAAATTCTGTTACGTAAGCCACTTACCAATGGAAGTCTGTAATTTCAAATTACGATTAAAATATCAACTTAAGAAGAAACAAAAACGATTGTTTATAGTTATTTATTCCTGTAATTATAAATGTGAGTATATCAATACACTCTGGGATGTTAATGCCGAAAAATAATTAAAACAAAGAATAATTTCAGTAAATCAGTTAGTAGGAACATTCTCGATTCAGATTGTAATTTATTTGTGATGCAGGGCTGCGTGAAGATGTTTGTTCTCAGCATAATTGAAGCTCTAAGTTTTATCTCTGATTCTTATCTCTGATTAGTGCTATTGTAGTATAGTCGTCATTTAAATTTTTTCAAATGCATTATTATTTGTGAATATGTTTAGGCCTATACAATTAATAGTAACATGCTTTTGTAACTAATAGTTTTCTTTTCACTGTTCAGTCAGTTTGGAAAAAGTTTTAAATTTACGTAAATCGAAAAAGGTTTCTAAAAAACACTACATTTTCATACAAGTTACGTGCACTTGATCTTCTATAGTTTAAAAATTTCACTTTTCAAGACATTTAGGCAGGGACACTGGGTTATTTCCGTTCTTTCAACTTTAGTAAAGAACTTATACAAAAATCAAAGATTTATTGCTCATTCGTGCTCCTGATAGTAGAGCTTATCGTCCTTTGCATTTAAGATGCCTACAAATATTGGTCCATTTTTTAAAGTCGTATCCACTTTATAGGTCGTAACTGCTAAAATCATTGGGATGGTAGGTAAAAGTTAATTACTAAATTCAAAATAGCAGATAACGTCACACTTGACGTAGAAACAAATGCAGGTTTTATTCCAAACGTGACATACTTCGTAGGTCTAGGTCTTTCTAGATAATTTTAATGACCCTTCCTCACACAAACGGGCAACTGGATTATAACCGATTAAGTTTGAAATTGTTTTAAAACAGAAACATAATCTGAAATTTTTAATCTTGTTTAGACTATTAAAACAGAGTTTAAATCAAACAAAATTTTCGATGTTGAACAAATATTATTTATATATCAGATTATTCAATGTAACCACAATACTAAGGCCAAAAATTCTTCTCTGTATTAAACTCTGTCTTGCAATGGTCATTCAAAATCTTAGAATATGCTAACAAGAATTCTTGTTGAATTAAAATACGTTTAAAATATTAGCGCAGTCTTTTTACTTAATAAATTTTACAGTTTTTGGTCGTTAATAAATCTTGCTTTCTTTTAAAAATTGCAAAGGCTTCAAAATTATATCCTATTTCAGTGTCGAATGTAATAAAATCATACTTAAAAACTCTTATTCAAATTATTTTAAGGAAATTTTTAAAAGGATTAATTAAAATTAGAAGATAGTGCCTTTTCAAAAACTAGACACTAATAATTTTCGTGTAATATCTCTTTGAAACAGAACTGTTGAAAGGTCGTACAGTTCAAAACAGAACTGTTTTAAAGTTTGATTATAACTAAATTCAAAATTAAAGTTTTAATTAATTATTTTAATTATTAAATTTATATAAATACAAATGAAAATTATCTTTTGTGCAAAAGAAATCTTCAAAAGTTTTCCACCGTTCGCTTTCAAATTTTGACATATTGTTGCTTTCATATACGTAAGCCAGGAGCTACATCAGTGGCAGGTGAAAAATGGTTTTCTTGGAAAATAATGCTATCTGTTAAATGTAAAAGTAATAAATTTTGCATTAAATTATTTACGATATCATTTCAATGTACCTGATATGTTGTTTAAATGAATTTCCTAGATTTCTATTTATTGTTATTGTAATTTAATTATTTCGTGGCATGGCTTTGGAATTGTGATGTTTAGTTTACCACAACATTAGTTTTTAAAGTTTTTTCGTTACTCCTCAATTTTTATTTTTTTTTTTTAGTGAAATTTGTGGGGGGATTTGAGTTTATCTGTGGTGGATTTTAAATATTTTATCGGAAGTTTTTTTACTTTTCGTTGTTTTTGAGTTCGTGTTTTTATAAACTATAGTAATGCGATCAAGTTACTCATTTTTTTAAAAAATACATTTCTAGCACTCACTTGAAATCGGTTAATCTTCGTCAATTTTTCACGGAAACACTTCAGTAACTGGTGTTTAAGTTTATCTCGTTTCATATTAGCTCCAATTCGAGCGGAGTTATGAACGCCATATTTGAGCCACCCCAGACATTATCGAATGTTATTCTTGTCATTGATCACATCTGCCGGTCTTACAATAAAGCCCACCCTTTCTACAGCGCAGTTCTATTGGTGCAAATTTGTCGGCAATTGTTATGGAGATAAGGCTAATTTCATCCCCCGGCCAGGCTACGGACGTTGACAAGCCTGTAATAAATTGGTGTGATTGTACCATGCTCCAATCCCTTGCTACAATAGAGTCATAGTTTTTTGCTACGGGGAGATACTATTTAAATGTTCATTTGCTGCCAACAGTAAGAGAGGGGAACGCTGCCGTTTATATAATAGATGCAATAACAGCCAGGCTCATTCATTTAATGACTGCTCCCTTAGTAGCTGCAACCCCCTAAGTTTTTATGTTTTTGTGTATTAATCAAACACTCACTAAAATGTATTATTTACACAACGCTAGCAACGCAACTCAAGTGAAAACGATTCTGGAAAGTTACATTCGTTCATTTTGAAGTGAATAAAACGCAGTTCCGACGTTCCGCCAGAATCTCATCTAGCAAAGACGAGGTGAAAACTGCAACATAAATGGATTCATCTAGTCAATGCTAGATGAGGTTCTGCAGAAACGTCGGAACTGCGTTTTATGTAGGCTTACTATAAAATAAACGGATTTACTCCGGGTAGTAATGATTCAACATATTTTTAAATGAAGTATATTATATTTTAATATGTGTAGTCTATATACTGAATATGGTGATACAATTTCCCATAATATATTCAATGAATAAAAATATTTTAAACTCAAGAACAGTTTTAATTTATATAGCCTACATTTCAAGGATTTTGCCAATAACATTAGTATTAGCATCTACTAACACTTTTTTTATTGGCGAAAAGTTCTGAAAAATATAGCCTATAAATTAAAACTATTCTTGTATTTGAAATATTTGAATTCATTACTATATATATTAAATATGGTGATATGTTTTCTAGTAATATAGTTAATAAATTTAAAATATTTCAAAAACAAGAATACTTTTAATGAGTATATTTATTCAAAGCTTTTCGCGGATAAAATAGTACCAGCAATCTTCAGGAAAATAATTATCTAATAAAAAATATTCCATAAAAATCTTTTATTAGATAATTATTTTCCTGAAGATGCTGGTACTATTTTATCTTTGAATAAATATATTCATTCAAAGCAATCTTGTTTTTGAAATATTTTAAATTTATTATATATTACTTACACTTTAATGTTCTTAAATAAGAATCTTTGTTGATATGTTTGCTAAGTAGTAGAGTCAGCTTTCTATAAAGCTCGAAAATGAAGGCAGTATAATTATTAGTTCTGGTAAGCCGACTCGCAAATACACCAAGTAAGATTCTTGTTTAAGTACGTTAAAGCTTGGACTAAGTGATAAGTGAATACAAGAAAATAGTGGTGCTAAGTCAAAAAACAAAAACATTTATATATACATATTAATATGTATTATAGTAACATTTATAAATATACATGTAATATATAGGCCTACATATACACAATTGGCCAAATCCGTATTCTGTTGATGCAGTAGGTTTATATAAATATGCATGCTTTTTTTAAATGAAATTTCTGTATGTAGTTTGTAATCGTAGACAAAATTCATTGAAAGTGTCTTTTTTTATCCTTCAATTTGTAAGTTGAATACCTTTAGCGGCCATATCCTTCTGGCCTTTTTAACAACATATGTTACAGATAAATCTTCGTGCAAGGATAAAGTCTACATATATGGAGCCACAACAGTTACAAAGTGGCTAAAAGTACGTGATGTTTATACATAATCCTGCTTAGAACAATGTGAACTCAAATTATATGTTCGTAGCATTCCTTCTTTAGAGAAACGTAGCTGAGAAATAGTGACTGCCAACGGTATGGATGAGTATGGGATATCAGTCACAGCTAAAGAATACCTCCAGAGGACGGGGGGCTCACATTAAGGAAAAGTACTCGAACTTGGAGTCTAGAACTTTGTAGGACTTCCTCATAGCTCAGGGTCTTCAATGCCACAGGAGGGGCTTAAGAGAAGTGCCGGAAACAAGAGGAGGATCGCAGGAGTTTGAGGCCCTGGACTATCAAGAGGTGCTATTAGCTGAGACAGCAGGCGTAAAAAGGCATCTAGAGAATGCAAGATTGTTCATAGCTCAGGGTCTTCAATGCCACAGGAGGGGCTTAAGAGAAGTGCCGGAAACAAGAGGAGGATCGCAGGAGTTTGAGGCCCTGGACTATCAAGAGGTGCTATTAGCTGAGACAGCAGGCGTAAAAAGGCATCTAGAGAATGCAAGATTGTTCATAGCTCAGGGTCTTCAATGCCACAGGAGGGGCTTAAGAGAAGTGCCGGAAACAAGAGGAGGATCGCAGGAGTTTGAGGCCCTGGACTATCAAGAGGTGCTATTAGCTGAGACAGCAGGCGTATAAAGGCATCTAGAGAACTCAAGATTGTTCATAGCTCAGGGTCTTCAATACCACAGGAAGGGCTTAAGAGAAGTGACGGTTACAAGAGGAGGAGCGCAGGAGTTTGAGGCCCTGGACTATCAAGAGGTGCTATTAGCTGGGACAGTAAGCGTAAACCAAAGACAATCTTTCGTAGAAAAATATGTTGTTGAATTTTACGTATAAACTTCGGTTTTGTTTGTCCGATCTTTAGTTTTCGTCCATACTTTTCACTTGCCTTTAAACCTAAGCATTAGACGATTCCATGCTATTAGCGAGTACCACGGTGAAGACCGAAGCTCTTACGTTAAGTGTTCCTGCATTTATTATTGTACCTTCGGTGTTTTACTCGAACGTTGTCTTATATTATTTTGTAAAAACATTCTATTTAAAGGATCAACTCCCTAGTTTGCATGCTCTCAAGGTCTTACCGTTTGGGTTTATGACCACCTAAGACCATGCCCCGAGTCTGAGAGTCCGTCCTTAGGCAAGGTCAACAGAAAGAGGATAAATGTCCTATTGCACTACCTGGATAGAACAAATCCGACGGGGTATTAGGTATTAGACGTTCGGAAGGTTCTATTGGTCCCGAGTTGTTCTAGAAAAGCGGCCGAAACCGTAGTGTATGGGGGAATTTAGCTCGTCCCAGAGACGAGCCATCAATCCATGCCTTACAGTAACGTCGCGAGACTCTTGCATACTGGTACTACGATTCGTGGTACCAGGCCCCTCGTCTCGGTCCCGACAATAGTCACCCGGAAGGGAATCACAATTTTGAGGTTGGATTCGTGAGGGTAACGGTTTCATATACCAGACCGGAGATGCCCATCATAGGGATTTAACTCTGTGTTCTCTGACAGACGTTTGACAGATTTAACATTGTTTCACAAAATTATGAACGAAGATAAATATATGGTGGTATTTTTTAAATACTTTCTTTGGTAGTCATCATCTACTTCCCTCGTATAAAATAGTCAACATCACTGATAATAAAAATAATTTTGTTTATATCTTTTTTTTAATTCAGTAAAATTAGTAAATTAACTTCTAATGGTTAATTGAAATACTGCATTTGGACTTTACATCCCGCTTACGTTATTATTTTGGAAAAATATTAGTTTCTTTCTGCGGAAACTAGTAAATATTTTACCAACTACTAGTAGAACGATTTTACCAACAAGATTTTCAAACAAATTAATAGCCTGAGATAATTTTGTAGGTTTCTTGTAATCTATCCTAGTCAAGGTTAAATATAGGCTACCTGAACATGAAAAGAAAAAGTCTTTTTCTGAAAAACACGGATACTGTATGTATAAAACCTGAACGTTTCGTGAAAACTGTCATCATTATTAGAAATAAAATTATTTCTGATGATGACTTAACGAAGTGTTAATAAATATATCTGCATATTCAACTATTTATTATCTTTGATCCTAATGGGCTGTTTTATTTGAAAATTTGGAACTGTGGTGAATGTAGTGTAGACAGTTTAAAGTATGAGTTGACATAATTTTTAGTGACATGAAGTATACGTTACCTGCGTTTCTGTAAGGCTAAGGGACTGGGCTAGTTGTTTCCTTTCCGCGCCCACTACATAATGGTTCTTCTCGAATGCGTGCTCTAACTTCAGCAACTGGCTAGGACTAAAAGCAGTTCGAATCCTCTTCGGTTTTCTGAACGGTTGAAGTAGAAACCCAGGGATATCGGGACCTGAAATGATAACGTATTGTAAATATAGCTTCGAAACGTTGAGATAATCAAGTGTAGAAGAACCGTCAACAGTTGAAAATTAGATTTTGAAAAAATAATCAAGAAAGGCTTCAAACGAACACACACACTCACACACACACACACACACACACACACACACACACACACACACACACACACACACACACACACACACACACACACACACACACACACACACACACACACACACACACACACATACACACACACACACACACACACACATTCAGTATGCCTGTGTACTGTATTTTTGCTAATAAATAACAGATTAATTCATCCTATAATATTTTTCACAAATCTAGACTTATAACCTATATAAATGGCGTTACGAAAAGCTCTTCTCTTAAGCCTCGACTCCTCCAAGCTTTCGCATGATCACCATAATTCCTTTTTATAAGCACATGATTGCTAATATGTGTTCATTTAGCTGAACCTCTTCTTATTCAAATTTGAGTCGTATTTGTTCATAGCGCGTTTCGTATAGCCTCCATCTTCTTGAAAAAATTGTGTACTTTTTAATTGTATTAAAGTGAACTAGTGGTTGTTATAATAGATATTTGCAATAGTGTTATTTTATAAATATAATACGTCAAACATTACCCTATGTTTTTTTAACTCTTTTATTATAAAGACACATGGTAATTAAGATTTATTTCTTCCTATATTAATAATTGGTTGTTCTACAGAACAAATAATATATTTATCTAAGCAAAATAACTAGTTATAATTAACTATGTTTAAATGTGTAGAAAGAGTAGAACGTCTAAAACGTCTCTGAATTCAAGATTTATCCGAAATATAGTCATTCCTTTCACAAAAAGGTATTTCTAAATTTGGTCTGTGGCTGAAACTCGCAGCGATTTGAGGCAATTATCTCGGCGAACCAATTAGCGATGTAAACACCTCCAGCTAACAATGGCGAACGGGGAACGAGAAACGGGCGATGATAAAGTACAAGTAATTATTCCGACAACTTGTTCAAGGCAGAATCACAGAATGCTAAGAAAAGGGACTACTTGTCAACGATATTTCTTCTTTGTTTTGATTCTTTCCGTCTCAAAGGATAATGCCGTAGTCAATCAGCAAACTAATTTCATTCAGTACACATGTTAATATCTTCTTAGTAGTAGCCAAAGAGAACCGCTAGTCACCAAAGTGATCGAGTACCGACCGCGCTGCCTCTTGCTTTTTCCTTTTTTTAAGATCTCTTCAATGGGCTGCCATATAATACGGCCCAACTGCTGGTCTTCGAAGAGGTATTCTAGAGCTCGATAATTGACAGAAAGGGTTGCTTCTTTAGCGAAACAATTGTAGAATTGCATTATAATTTGTATTCAGGAGTCCAATGTTAAGCTTTTCACACAATTTTGGACGAAAAAACTTTAAAATAATAATATGACTCAACGATTTAACCGACTTTAAATCGCAGGTGCTCTATCAAAGATTATACATTAAATAAATTTTGTGAAACATTGAATTGAGGTTTCTACTGAACCTTTTTCAAAAAACCCTAACTGTAATTCGAACTTTTTCAGCCAGTAAATACGGTATAGAATATTTTATAAGAAGAGCGACTAGATGTCCTGTTTTTTCAGACACGAGTTCTGCTGTCCTGATTATCCAACTGGGGTCGCTAATTTGTCCCGTTTTGACAAAATAGTAGCTCTCATACCATTTTTTTCAATAACTAAACAAATTATTTTGAGCAAACAAATATTGAATGCTTCAAACACTAAATTGTGAAGGTCTCTCATACTGTGATTTGAAAGTTCAAATTCTTAGTAGGCCCCAACATTTTATTGCACTATCGCGTAGTTTCTAGGGGTTTCTCCACGGACTCACCACTTTGGTAGGGATATTCATTGCATACCCCCAGATGTTCCCACCAAATATGCTTTGATCATCTAGAAATCTGGTCACCTTACTTGTAAGGCACTTTTTGGAATATTTCACAGAACTTTCACAAAGTTCTTTCAAAAATAACCTTTAAAAACATATGAAGTTAATATAATAATTTTCAAATAAAATATAATTTTGTAAATGGTTTTGTAACTAAACCAGTTTAAATAAAATTATTTTTTAACCATCCTCCTGCGTTTAGTGTTTGATATAAAGAAATAAATATATGTTTTTGTGCAGCCTTTGTCATAACAAATAACTAACAACGAGAAAAGAATTGTTCGAGACAAGACTGAGAGAAAAGTTTTAATAAAAAGAAAAATTAGACTGGCCAAAAGAAGTCTATATTTGAATTATGAATATAATTAATATTAAAAGAATGTAGCTAATACAGATTTTTAATATAATCTACTTAATAATAAAAGAACGTAATAAGTAGACATTTTATTAGAATGTAGTTAATACATATTTTAATACATCTAGTTAATGTAGATAGTAATAAAATACTGTAGTTGATAGATATTCTAATAACATAGAGTAGTTGTAGTTATAGGGATTTTAATAGAATGTGGTTAATGTAGCTAGTAATAAAAGAATATAGTTGCCTAATTAGATATTTTAATACATCTAGTTAATGTATATAGTAATAAAATACTGTAGTTGATAGATATTCTAATAGCATATAGTAGTTGTAGTTATAGAGATTTTAATAGAATGTGGGTCATGTAGCTAGTAATAAAAGAATATAGTAGCCTAATTAGATATTTTAATACATCTAGTTAATAATAAAGAACGTAGTCAATAGATGCTAGAACAATGAATAAAATTACCTTTAAGGAATTCAATATCGATTCATAAAAAGTGTCAGAAGCTCTTAAGGTAAGTTTCATTTAAAAAATTTGCATACAAATATATAATTCATTTTTAAATTAACATATCCATTTTAGTAAGATTACTTAAAATAGGATATAACTTGATTTATTCATTGATAAAAATACTGATTAATATCATGTTAACCTAATAGGCTAATGAACAATAGGCTAACAAGAAAACTAAGTTAAAACCGCTTTTATACAACATAAGCTGCAAATAAAACAGCTGTTGTATAGCTTAACCTATGTTAAAAAAGCTGTTTTACAACATAACCTACAAAATAAACCATCTGTATAGGAATAATACACACACACACGCGCGCGCGCGCACATATATATATGTCCATTAGTTTAAGCTAAATCTGACCGCTGAAATCTCTGAAGTCGCGAACTCAAGGATATATATAAAATGTGCCAGGTGAGCAAGAAAAAACATTTCGTATAAATCTAGGAAGCTAAACTATTATATTACAAACAATTGGGCTACATTTTATACAAAATAACCAATAGAGGAAAGTATTCAGAATAGAGTTATTTTATTTTAAAGTATTCCGTTTTAAACTTTGGTAAAAATAAAATAAGTATATTGCACTCAAAATCAGGAAACATTATATTACAATGAAAATATTAGAAAGAGCCCCAATATTACAAATATAATCAATGATCATCACTCTAGTTAGTAACTTCTTGTTTGATAGATTGTAATTTTGTAATAAGACGATGATGACATGGTCATCGAAATGTCCATAAGGGTTTAACCTTAAGTAACTTGTTTTATTTGTTATTTTTTATTATTTTTGTGGTATTGGGGCTCTTTCCAATATTTTCATTGTAATATATTGTACCACTGTGCTCTTGATATTGTGTAAACATTATATTGTTTATGAAAACAACAACTTCTAAGAAAAACTTTTATATATTTACAAAATGTAGCCTAACAATAAATTTATAATCACGAGTTTTACTAATTATTTACTATTATTATTACTATTTATCAAATATGTTGTAATTCGATTATTTAAGAACAATCCTTCCCCTAACTCCACAAAGTAAAATTTATATTTTTATTTTGGTGTCTTAGTCACAGACTAAACAAAATAAATTACGTTCTAAGCAACCAGATTTGTTGGTCTGTAAAGTAATACCAGCCAGCTGTCAATTTGAATAAAATAAATCTAAGTAAATTTCTTGATAGAGGCGAAAACCGAGCATCTGTCCACGTTATTGGGAGTGTAAGATTTGCATCTGCAGGCATATCTGTCCAGTATTACGACACGATGCTCATGCAATTTTCAGTTCAATTTCATTTGGTTAGTGTCTGATGTTGGCTAGATGATTTACGCCACAGCTGCACAACTATAAACCTCGTGGTGCAGAAATACTTTGTGTATTTTATTGGACTTCACTTTGGTTCACTTCGATGATCGTTATATATATATATATATAAACGTTGGCTTATAGATTGGCTACTTAACTGACAAGCGAATAGAGTATAAACACTATAACTGGCAATGCATTGCATATATCTTAAGTTCGTTTCAATCTCCTGCTTAATCTAAGAGAATATAAAATTGTGTTTTAACATTTGATAAAATTTTTATATCCAAAATAAAATTTAAAAAAAATATAAGAAATTCAACACAGTAATACTAAGCTCTATCATAAGAAAATTATTGTAAAGTATTTTAATTAGTTATATAAATCATATAAATAAATTTTATAATAATATAACGTAACAGTTTTGCAATTATATATAATGAGGCTCTGATAAACAGGGCTATATCACTAGTTAACAAATTTAATTAAAAATTTTGTCTACGTTTCACTCATTTACAGTTGCCTTATTGGCATTCTCAAGCAAAAAAAAATGTATTTCAATTGAAAATAAATGTTGATTTTAAGTCTTGAGTAGACTATAAAGCGTAACTGTTTATATACAAATAAATATTTATACTGCTTTTAGGAAAATTTTGATTAAAATTGATTAACACAGTTAAGAATAGTACTTTTGAATCCTTTTTATGACTCATCTACAAACTTTTTAATGTAAACGAAGTAAAAATCATGTAGAACTACCCAAGAGAAGAACTAACAATATAGAATAGAATATGTAGTAGGCCTATGTATTATACAGTATATATTATATAGTATATGTATACAGTATATATCATTCCTATAATATATAGTATATAGTACATAGTGTATAGTTAATAGTAAAAAGTATATAGTGTATAGTGTATAGTATATAGTATATAGTATATAGTATATAGTATATAGTATATAGTACATAGTATATAGTAGGCCTATATAGTGTATAGTGTATAGTATATAGTATATAGTGTATAGTGTATAGTATATAGTATATAGTAGGCCTATATAGTATATAGTACGTAGTGTATAGTGTATAGTGTATAGTTAATAGTAAATAGTGTATAGTGTATAATATATAACATATAGTATATGGTACATAGTATATAGTATATAGTGTATAGTGTATAGTTTATAGTGTATAGTGTGTAGTATATAGTATATAGTGTATGGTAAATAGTAGCATTTAATATATAGTATATATTATGTATTATATGGTAGCCTATATAATATATATTAGGAGGGGCCGATACCTAAAATTTTCGATTCCAATTCCTATCTCGATTCTAAAATTTTTCTTAGGATTCTCGATTGGCAAGTCGATTCTCTACTCCTTTAAGTTTTACAGGTCTCCATGATAATTGTCTAATAATGAATTTAAAAACCTCTTGGTCATATGGTAAAGCCTTTTAAAAGTTCCGTTTTAATGGAATAAACTAAACAAAGCGTTCAACCTTGATTTATGAATAGTAATTTCTGAAAGCATGACAAACATATATCGGATATAAGTAATAATTTATTTAAAATAACACATGCGAACTTCACTTCACAATTGCAATAAAACTTCAGTAAAAGGCGTTTCAGTTTGTATAATTGGAGAAATTGGAGAAATTGGAACTAAATTTCATTTGTGTTTTTATTTTTTGACATCTATGAAGTGGTGGTGGAGTAGTGGCTGCCAGAGACGAGGAGAGAGAAAGAGTCCAGCCCGCCAAAGTGAGTGAGACACCAGAGCGAGAAGAGCGGTGACAGACCCACCTACCAGAAATGCTTCCTCTTTGTTGTTGCGTTATAAATAAAAATATTTTCGTTATCTCAAATCGCCATTTGCTTTAATCGTTTAATTCATTCAAAGTATAGTATGTAGAACTAATACATGAAAAAGACATAGTCGATAATACATATTATACATTTAAATAAAAAATAAAACCTATTTAAAAATCAAATGTTTAAGTAAATATTTTAAAATCAATATTTATGTGATGATAGATAATTCAAATCGAAAAGGGTTTACACAATTTTAAATTATATAATACCTTGGAGCAACTGTGGTGTAATTTTTTTATTATAAATAAATAAAAGCTCTCAAACCAAAAACACCTTTTATTTAGGTTCGGATATAAATTTCGATTAAAACGCGTTCATCTTCAGATTAAATT
>JBAIZL010000002.1:35523162-35545662 GCA_036971475.1 Prosapia bicincta
GTGCGGGGATACAAAAATTTCCCACAAGGGATTAGTAAAGCATAGAATTATGTAGGGGGTATATATTATAGGTTTCAGTAATTGAATTTAATTAGGCGGAGGTATAATGCTTACCACTAGCCTTTCTGTAAAACACGTCAGCCAAGACATACAGTGAATGAGTGTATTAGAAGCTTTTTATAGAACGACTAATATTGCGTTTTATATAATACAGGACATGTTTTAAACTAAATGTAAAATTTATAGCCAAAATTGTAATTTTTAACGCAAAACAATTATTTTAACAACAGGATACACTCTTTCAATTCCATTAAAATTTAGTAATTTTAACGGGAAAACTATTGGTTTTCGAACTTCGCAATAGTTTGAACCATTTTAAAGTTTGTGATTGTACGATTGTGAACTCATACAGACATGCAACGATAAAGTAGATATTCGATGCACATGATTAAGGAGTTTGGGGACACGTTGATGAAAGCATTACGCATATTAGTAAGAAATATGTGCAGCCTATTTGTACTGGCTCAGCTTGTATTGTTTAGATTACAAGTAAATATTCTACTGCTATTATTATTAGATGGTAGACGGCATTAGAGATAGATGCCTAACAAAAGCTGGAATAGCTATCATTTACAGAGAAGCAGAATAGCTAGTTCAACTTCGAAGCCAAACATCAAGTCAGCTTCTGAAGCTTTTGTTCCGCATTTGAACCCTATAAACTAACTTTTCATTAATACCTTTCCTTCTTTATTGAATTTTGTAACAACAGTTGAACAAAGTGTATTTAATTATAGGGCCGACATATATTTTTCTTCTAACAATGAAGCATATGAATGAACTAAACTGTTGAAGACAGTAAGGTCTAAGCCCTAAAACATATAAGGATCAGACTAGATGTGGCATTGGTCGTTGCAGAGAGAATCCTGCCTTTACTTATTTTTGCCGGTACCTTTAAAACGTGGTTTTCGAAATTCGCAATAGGTTGAACCATTTTAAAGTTTGCGATTGTACGATTGTGAACTCATGCAGACATGCAACGATAAAGTAGATATTCGATGCACAACATTGAGGAGATTGGGGACACGTTGATGAAAGCATTACGCATATTAGTAAGAAATATGTGCAGCCTATTTGTACTGGCTCAGCTTGTATTATTTAGATTATAAGTAAATATTCTACTGCTATTATTATTAGATGGTAGACGGCGTTAGAGATAGATGCCTAACAAAAGCTGGAATAGCTATCATTTACACAGAAGCAGAATAGCTAGTTCAAATTACAAGCCAAACATCGAGTCAGCTTCTGAAGCTTTTGTTCCGCATTTGAACCCTATAAACTAACTTTTCATTAATACCTTTCCTTCTTTATTGAATTTTGTAACAACAGTTGAACAAAGTGTATTTAATTATAGGGCCGACATATATTTTTCTTCTAACAATGAAGCATATGAATGAACTAAACTGTTGAAGACAGTAAGGTCTAAGCCCTAAAACATATAAGGATCAGACTAGATGTGGCATTGGTCGTTGCAGAGAGAATCCTGCCTTTACTTATTTTTGCCGGTACCTTTAAAACGTGGTTTTCGAAATTCGCAATAGGTTGAACCATTTTAAAGTTTGCGATTGTACGATTGTGAACTCATGCAGACATGCAACGATAAAGTAGATATTCGATGCACAACATTGAGGAGATTGGGGACACGTTGATGAAAGCATTACGCATATTAGTAAGAAATATGTGCAGCCTATTTGTACTGGCTCAGCTTGTATTATTTAGATTATAAGTAAATATTCTACTGCTATTATTATTAGATGGTAGACGGCGTTAGAGATAGATGCCTAACAAAAGCTGGAATAGCTATCATTTACACAGAAGCAGAATAGCTAGTTCAAATTACAAGCCAAACATCGAGTCAGCTTCTGAAGCTTTTGTTCCGCATTTGAACCCTATAAACTAACTTTTCATTAATACCTTTCCTTCTTTATTGAATTTTGTAACAACAGTTGAACAAAGTGTATTTAATTATAGGGCCGACATATATTTTTCTTCTAACAATGAAGCATATGAATGAACTAAACTGTTGAAGACAGTAAGGTCTAAGCCCTAAAACATATAAGGATCAGACTAGATGTGGCATTGGTCGTTGCAGAGAGAATCCTGCCTTTACTTATTTTTGCCGGTACCTTTAAAACGTGGTTTTCGAAATTCGCAATAGGTTGAACCATTTTAAAGTTTGCGATTGTACGATTGTGAACTCATGCAGACATGCAACGATAAAGTAGATATTCGATGCACAACATTGAGGAGATTGGGGACACGTTGATGAAAGCATTACGCATATTAGTAAGAAATATGTGCAGCCTATTTGTACTGGCTCAGCTTGTATTATTTAGATTATAAGTAAATATTCTACTGCTATTATTATTAGATGGTAGACGGCGTTAGAGATAGATGCCTAACAAAAGCTGGAATAGCTATCATTTACAGAGAAGCAGAATAGCTAGTTCAAATTTCAAGCCAAACATCGAGTCAGCTTCTGAAGCTTTTGTTCCGCATTTGAACCCTATAAACTAACTTTTCATTAATACCTTTCCTTCTTTATTGAATTTTGTAACAACAGTTGAACAAAGTGTATTTAATTATAGGGCCTACATATATTTTTCTTCTAATAATGAAGCATATGAATGAACTAAACTCTTGAAGACAGTAAGGTCTAAGCCCTAAAACATCTAAAGGATCAGACTAGATGTGGCATTGGTCGTTGCAGAGAGAATCCTGCCTTTACTTATTTTTACCGGTACCTTTATAACGTTATTACTAATAATAAATCTAAGCATAATTAATATTAGATTGTATTCAATTGTCACTGTCCTATTTATTTGTAGAAACTACTTTAATTTAAATTACGTAAAAATCTTAATACTCATCTTTCACTTCTGTTAAGAATTTCTGTATACAATTGAGTACATTTTTCTGTCTTTCCTGACACTAAAATATTTTTTTACGCGTTTCGGAATAACTCCATTTTCAAAACAATAATAGTACTCTCCATTAAACTTAGAAAGTAGGCTATTGCTACCAAGACAACATTGACAGAATTTCAATAAGATCAATGTTTAATTCTATTATACATAAGTTTAATAACATTCAAGAAAGGTATATATTTAAATTGTTGCAAATTAAGTGTTAGTTTTAATTTATTTAGAAATGGCTTCACTATTGTCAACTCAGCTTTTTTTTGAATATAGTTAGCAAATAAAAAAACAACGGACACACAAGTATAATAAACATAGCAGATTTTAAAAAATTAGACGACCAGTGTATAAGCTATCTTCAGTCGTACTAAACTAAATATATAGTAAAAAACGTCGTATAAGAGAGGACTTGAAGAGATAATATTGATAAAAAATTTCAGGCTGTTAATAATGTTCGAAAATATTGTAAAAAGGTACCTCTAGTACTTCAATTATCGATATGTTGATCGTATAATGAAGGTCGATGTTTTTAACATGCTTAGTTGAACCATGTTTTATTCTTGTATCTTACAAGAACGAAAGAATTATGTGAAGATTTGGACCCAAACGATAAAATAGTGTTCGTGAACGCATAAAACATCATTTACAGGACAATAAACTAGAGCCAACTCATGGGGCTGCGTAGTTAAAATTAATACTAAATGAATTTCCGACCTCGTTACTTAATTTATAGTCACTCAAATATATTCTCTCACATTTAAACTTCAATTTCTCTTTTTATTTATGGATTTCTTTATGTTGACATCACCAATTAGTCTATCTTTCGGAATTAATTAAAACATTTCCAAGAAAAGAGCCAGCGATAAACTTTTGAAATCAGTTAGCACCATACGTATAAACGCCTAAATGATAAAGCACTCGCAGTTAAGAATATGTCAAATGCCAAGAGCGTTAGAAAGTATCGACTTTTATCTGACACAAATAACTTCCTGAGTATCACAGAATGGCGCACTGTTATTTATCAATTTAAGACGTTATGGGATATAATTATGCATTTTCAGTAATTGATGGCCATATAACGTCTATGCGAGGTGATGTTGAAAAAATATCCTGTGCTTACAAAATGAAACCCTTCCGATATTATATCAAACACGTGAAAAAGATATCAAGTATTCATTTAATACAAACGTCCCATTAACACTTCTATTAACAATACCACATTGGTTTTTACTTCTTGCTTCCAGGATTAAAGCCTTAAAATGTGGTTTTGGAAAATATCGTTGTAATAAAATTGGGTAAAATTTTCTCATCATATTTTATCCTTTTGGTATCAAAAACCTTTGTAGAATGTAGAATACGAAGAAAATATCATCGTTGTAATAAAGTTGATAAAAATTTTCTCATCATTTCTTACCATTTCGTACCAAAACAATTGGTAGTATATGAAGACCTAAAATATTGTTTTGGAAAATATCACCGTTGCAATAAAATTGTTTAAGCTTCTCCGATAATTGTTTACTCTTTGAAGATTTTTTTATATTACAATAATAATTTTAGATTTCACCCTTGGATTAAAATTACCTTTAATTTGATCATTTAGAGTATATAACATTTTTTTAATTTTAAATTTCATCAAGCCTATCATTTATGCTTAAAATTTATTTCAACTCAGTATGCTATTGTATAAATATATATATATATATATATATATATATATATATATATATATATATATGTGTGTGTGTGTGTGTGTGTGTGTATTTGTAGCTTTGCGACACTGTTTTCTTGCATTCACTTGTCACTTTCACTATATGTACTTAAACAAGAATCTTAATCGGTATTTATGAGAGTTAACTTTCAAAGATTGGTCGTATCTCCATCATCGGGCATCACTGGCCGGGGGTTGTAGTAGATTGCGAGCTGTGTGGAACTCCCGTTCTCATAAGGTGTGGTGTACCGTTATTTTCTATTTTCATGATAAACGAATAAATACAAATAAAATCGAAAAACGATAAATTATTCAACGATAATAGACAAAATTAACCCCAAGACAAACTAAAAAGACTCTCACAGTGCAATGAATCCGATATATATATACGCCCATATATATATATATATATATATATATATATATATGTGTGTGTGTGTGTGTGTGTGTGTGTGTGTATGTATATATATAGGCCTATATATATATATGTGTGTGTGTGTGTGTGTCACCAAATGTTTGGGAAGATCAAGAATCCACAGTTAAAAGTACATCAGACTAAGACTTATAAAACACAGTGAAACCGATTGAAAAATAAGATAAAGGCTTTCCTTGATAATTGCGTGTTCAAGGGAGAGGCATACGGACACGTAGATTCGCCCAAGCAAGAACGAAATTGTCATCGGAACAGGCAGGGATAAACAGAACTACCTTAGCACTAGCTTATAGGCCTATAGGACGAACATGGTTTGTATTACAAATAATTTTAATATGTAGCTTATCATTTCATTCCCTCTTACGTGGATAAAGAAAACAATACATTGGCATATATAGCGGGGGGGGGGTTCGGACCCCTAAAATTTATAAAGTGGGTATTTTTTAATAAACATTTAATAAATGCTAGAAAGATGAATCCAACATCGTAAGGTGTATTGATATCCTTTCTGATAATGACAACAATAAGCAGAATGACTAATTTACACTGCACGAAATCAGGCGGGTGATTTGTAATAGCGCTGTTGCCACATATGGAACAGGCACCGGCGTCACGAGGTATGGTCGAAAGTCTCTTACCCCTGAGCACTAATTGGCAACCCTGAGCAAAAGCTGCTGCCTAGTCGAGCGTCGAGCTGTCGCTATCGCCTGTCGGTTATTTGTCTCTTCGCTACAATCGACATTAATTAAAAGTAACAATTATATTAAGCACTCAATATATAGTTTTCTTGGAGACTTGTAGGATGGTACAATACACGGGTTGCTACGACTTTTCACGAGCCATGTGGATTATACAATTTCGTGCAGTGGAATATACAATACAATACAATACTGGTACAGTTTTAGCATTGAAATAATAAAAATATAGACACTTCTTTGCAAAACTGTGCATCCAGTATTACGGTAGGTACTGTGTAGTTAGAATACCTTTCCCAGTAGAAAAACAGTCGAAAGATTCCAGACACAAGAAACAACAATGGTAATTTTAAAATTATTGTCTTCGTCGTTTGTTGTATGAAATGGCTACTTCAATCTGGGTTTGAAAATATATTCTGAATCAATAATGCTGCAATTTGCTAAAGTAAAAACAAGACAGTGACATTCTAAACTAGAGACATTTTAGTACATTACTAATAATATAAAAATTGTTTTCTGAAGTTTAACTAAATACCTCATTATGAAATACGACGTGTGCTCCTAGTCTATATCGTGTCCACTAATAATAAATGTAAAATATAATAAATTGTTTCAATTTCTATAAAAAAATAGTTATTTTCACAATTACGTTAAGAATTTTATTTTATTATGCCAAAAAAAAATCAAAACAAAATAATAGAAATATGTTTGCTGTTTTTACCCTAATTGTAATAAATATAGAACAAATTGCGTTAACACTTTCCTTGAACATTCACTGCAAGAACTACATAACATTGAAATCTCGCTTTTGAAACTCCATTCCGGTTGAGACGGATTATCATTTTCTCCCCCCCCCCTCTAGGTTAATCCCTATAGACCCAGTACACTTCAATGTCTCAAGGTGAGGGGTTCTATGTTACAACGATCGATAGCTTTGAGCTCTTGCGTTCAGAAACCTTAATTACTGAACGCAAATTTATAACTAATTTTATTAAACACACATACAAACACTCGCAGGCGCGCGTACAAACACCTCCCTTCAATTAAAAACAAATCCATGTTTAAAAATATATGGTTACATATTTTGCTCACTAAACACTGAGTCGATAAAAATAAAATAAAATAAAAGGTTTAATATTTATTCAAGTACAAATTGTGTGATATAGGACAATATTTCTATCTATGATTCTAACGTGAACCCCATTATTTAAAAATAGAAAACTGGTTAAATTTGTAATAACAGTAAGCCAGCCAGATTTACATTGAGATATCATGTAAATACTAAGTTAGGTTAAGATTGTATTCTAAGATGGTATAAATAAAATATGATCAGAAATAACCTCAGATTAAAGACAATTTGCAATTATTATTGTTCAACTTTGTTGATAAAAGTTAACAGGGAAACAATAACTAGAAATTTAAGGTGAATACCATTTAAACTGAATTACGTACGACGGATCGAGGTAACGCAGCGTTCCGGATTGGCATGTCCCTGGGCTGTTCTGCACGTTGTGCATTTCTGAATATGTACAATTAAAGCTCATTCCAACCGTAGGCCGGATAGACACCTCTCTTCACTTTGGCAGAAACAGGTAAGCCAGCCTCCTCACGCGATGCCATAATTCCCCCCATTAACCGTACCACGGCATAATGATCGCTATGTCTTTCCTTGAGTCCTGCCTAGTTCCAAGAGGATAACAGCTCTTAATGCTCCCTTTAGAGACTAGGTCTACTATGGTAAGAAATACACTCATGACATTATAATATTTTCCCTATATCCGTATCCGTGGCGTAGCCAGAGAGGGACACAGGGGGCACGTGCCCCTCCAAACCATCTTCCTGGCTACGCCCCTGATCCGTACCAGGGATCAATGTCTTAATCCTAAACGTATTGCAATCCTTTCCTATCCATCGACTGCACCAAAAACGTGGTTATACTGGCTCATCGCTTTAACACTACAAACAAATTTTTCAAAGGCAGTTTATATTATAAATTTGACCACCCTTAAGCAATAGCGACCCTCATCTCCTGCCACCGATAGTTGTTCACGAATCATCTACTATACCTTGGTTTAAGAAACTAAAAAATTTTAAACCATGTTTAGGAGAACATTTTTGGATTCTACATATAATTCCCTAGAAATAGAGGCCAAACACGACGTAATTACGTCGATATTTAATGAATATTTAATCAAATGTATTAAATAACAGGATTCGGTTAACTTTATTTAATTTTTATTAAGTAAATAAGTAAATTTATTTACTTATTTTTCTATTATCTTTAGGCGTAACATACTTACGTCGTTTATGGACTCTATTTCCAAGGAATATTATAAAATTTAAAAATGTCAGTAAAAATTACCTTAATTACTACAGTTTAAATAATGTTTGTTCTGTGAACTAAAACGTAGTAGGTGACTCAGCGTTGGTAGATAGGCAGGTAGACCGGGTCAGCACGAGAACGTGTGTGACGGTCGCCTAATCCTCTGGGGTTCTTCCGAGTTTGAACTGAGTATAGTTATGTTCTTTATGTAAAGAAAAATTAAATAATATATTTGTTTAAAGATTAATGATATCAAATGGTGTATAGTAATTAATTCAAAATATATTTTGTTTTAAATTAAATTTTACAGCTTTAATAATGAGTTTTTGACAGGCGCGCTAGAGTTTCTCACTATCAGTCTATATTCCTGTGTTTTAAACGTTTGTGTCAAGTTATTATTTCTATAAAGCTGTTCCAAAGTTCGTAGCAATACATATTTACTTTAAAATATTAGAGTATTTTAATGCACACTTTCGTAGAATTTCGACCTTAACATCCATTTGACACCATAAAGATATTAAATTGTTTAAAATGGAAGAGATAAAAATTAATTAACTGTCTAATATTCAGCATCCCATTAAACTGATCAACTAATTATTAACATTATTAAACAATTATAGAAATAACGCTGATAATTAGATAATTACTTGGCATATCTATATTTATATAACGTATAATTTTAACACATAGACGCAGTTGTTGGTCGTAGACTAGATAAGACAAATGAGAGATCATTACTGATTGGGGACATTTACAGAGCGCTTATATTGATTGCCCATCGATAAACCGTTTGATGATGTTAGTTTTTAAATAAAAAATTAGTATTTACTCATCTATTTCAACTGTAAAAAACAAATTTACTAATTTTTATTGTTTTAGATTGCTCTATATATAATAATTAATAACTAAACAGGTGTTAAATACTGTTCCTGAGGACTCGGATAAGGGCTCTTAATCAGACAATCTTATTCAAGGGATCTTCATTCTTCCCCAATTATACCTTTAATTTACCTTATCCTTCCCCATCCCCACTCATAAGCCAATGGAAGTTCTTTTTTGCAGTAAAAAGAAATTGCAAATAAAGCTTCTGTCTCATCTTGTTAAAAATACTTTAGATTATATTTAATATAAGTACATTTAAATAGAAACGATTTTATACGGTTAAAACCTAAATCCATCCCTACCTAAGAGAAGATGAAATTAAGTTATGTCATATATACACGTAACAATTAATATACTGATCTATAAATGCTCTTCGCCTGCTCAATGAGATTACATTTGATTGAGTGTAATTTTAATTCTAAAAACCTATGTTATAGATAATAACAATAAACTGCCGCCGTAAGTGCAACACCAAATAATTAGATTGAAACCATTAAGATGTCGATAAGAACATAGTTTTATAAAATTTTTAATATTTCACTTTTCCTGGATATTTATTTTATCTGTTTATTCTAATGTTTTTACAAAAAGGGCTTAAACTCCTACAATACAGAATGGAACAACAAATTATCTTATTATTATAAATTCTCATTGTTATAAATTCTCTGTAATAATTTTAAAATTTCTTTATATAAGTTTTTAAATTTTATTAAGTATAGGCCTACTCCAATAAATTATTTTACATGATATATGTAACTTATCATTAAGCAGTTAGTGTATTAGATATTCATATTTACCTTAGGAAATCACTTTAACTTAGTACTAAATAACAATACTGTATGTAACAAGCTATGAGTGAAAGGAAATCCGTTGTAAGCAATCATTTGTTATGGCACAGTTTAAACAAATGTGTAACCTATATAAGAAATCACACTTGAAAATAATTGAAACATAACCTCCAAACATCCTTATGTGATTCCGAAAACAGCTGTTAGTATTAACTGTCATGATTGACTTTCGGAAATGTTCGGGAGAATTCGTTAATGTCCGGATAATTTGATGACATGCTGATTAACTCGAACGTAAATTTGTTTGAATCTGGAGTTTCACTTTTATAAAATGTTCCTCAAATTAGATTAACAAATGTGATAATGCTAGTTTACTCACGCACACGCTCGTGTACGATATAAACTGTTAACCAGTTGTTGAAAATGTTAAATTGACAAATGTTGCAACAAAACAGGTTACATTTGTAACAATGAATGATTTAAAGCATTAATTTTTTAACGATGACATTGATAAATTACTTTAGGAGTGCTAAGTTGAAAAGATTAACATTAAACTTTAAGTTTGTTAACAATGAGGTTGCTTTTACTGTAACAAGTTGAATTATGCTATTTGAAGTTAAGATAAACATTGAATTCTTGAATTTTATAGTCCATTAAGTTCGGTTGAATCTTATTAATCACTTAAACAATAGTTTATGACTATCCGAACTTTGAGTTTAGTAAATTTGTTAAAACTTACTGAGACAGAACGTTTTCGATCGCTATGTGGAGATCTTCATCAGTGTCTTCTGCTTGGAGATGTTGGGTCAAGCGGTGACGGTTTTAAAGGTAGGTTTTCGATAGTATCAAAGAGTATGTGTGATTTGTATTGTGTTTGTTCCTAACCTAGAAATCCTACACATCAACAAAAAAGGACCACATCTCAACACACTAGAACACTATGAAATTTACAGACACACAAAAACACAAAGTACAAACATATTAAACGAACAAACAGAATACAAATCACACATACTCATTGATACTATCGAAAACCTACCTTTAAAACCGTCACCGCTTGACCTGACATATCCAAGCAGAAGACACTGATGAAGATCGGCACAAAGCGATCGAAAACGTTCTGTCTCAGTAAGTTTTAACAAATTTACTAAACTCAAAGTTCGGATAATCATAAACTATTGTTTAAGTGATTAATAAACATTGAGTTACGTTTAAGGCACGATATGTTGCCGTGCCTGTTTCACTTTTATTTCATTTGTAAACATAAAGTAATGATGTTTACTTGATTAGTTGTCTCATAATACTATACTCGCATTTAGTCATGTACCGTTTCAATGGTGCTAAATACACATTTACTTCTAGGAGACGCAATATCCACGACATGTGTTCAACAAGAAATCAGTCTTTTAGATAAAGTTAGATCACGAATTCAGACCACTTTCTCACAATCAACTCCTCAGCTCTCAACCTGTCACTTCTGATTGAGATGAGACCGAGGCCTTGATGATAGAAAAGTTGTACTTAAATATAAACAATTGTTTACTCCCCCTTCTGCCCCACCCCGTCGACTAAATAACAGATAATCAAGAAAACTTTATCGAGGAAAGGGGGTTATTATGATTGCTATTACTTAAACAGTGATTACGTGAAGGGTTGAGTCGGGCTAATGGTAGAATAATTGGTATGCTGGCAAGCACATCGTTACAGGTAAACTGTAATTAAAAGCGACGTACACCTATCGTGACGAGACCCCACTTCCTACTTGTCTGTTCCACACAAATCACTACTTAAATACCTTCCTTGCTCGTTGCTCCTTGCAGTCGCGCCTTCAATTCTTTTAGATTTCATAAAAGGAACAAAGAGAATCCGAACCAAGCTAATTTTAATCTTCCGTGATTTTCTAATCGGATTTATTCCTGACGATTTATTTGCCAGTTTCTAATGTTATTACATTTCTAATATTAATAAAAATATTTGAGTTTATCTTCTGGGCACTGGTAATAATTAAATAATAAACTCACAATCAAACATTTACTCATATTTCCAGTGTCACAATAATTATCCTCCATTCCTAGCATTGTCACACTAACTTTTTAACTCATTTCGGTAAACAACAACCGAAACTGATATTCTGACTGATGGGGGTTCTCAGAACGTGTTAACAAAATTATTTGACAATTGCAGTAATGTCATTTAACTACTACACTCAGAATTTTAATATACTACCAGAAACTTGGAATGTATTTAGATAATATACTTCCTTATACGCGTTTTAGCAATAAAGTCATCCATATTATTAGTCACTATAACTACAGCAGGTCCGAGTCCCGATTTTCCTAGGTTCCGTTAAATTCGAGCCCATTTCTATTTCAGCTTATTTTATCTATTTGAAAAAAAATTAAAATAATTAACTTTTAGACAATGCACATCCGCATCCCCGTGAAGATCAACTGTGCTCTGATGATATCTGTGCTTTATATCTTCCCGCAAATGTTACGAGCCTAATCCAGCCGATGGATCATGGTGTCTGGAATGTATGAAAAAATACAGACGTTACCGTTTACAATCTCTCTTAGAAGTAACTTGAAGGGAAGAAAGCAGTGTAGGCTTTCTAAAAACATATGCTTAAGGACGTTGTGTGCTGGATAACCGAGTCTTGGAACGAAATAAAAGAAGAAACATCAAGTAAGTCGTGGATAAAAGTCCTGAGTTATAATATAAGAGGTGACTGTGTCATCGATCCACAAGAAGAAACAGATTTAACATTTTTTATTAAACAATTTTCAGGTTGTGAAAATGTCCATGATACGGACGTATGTCAATGGATGAGTAAGGATGAATGTAAGTAAGTAACAACAACACGTGTTATGACTATTGAAATGATACAAGAAACTACTGAAGGCAGTGTGACGAGAATAAAGATCAAGGTTCGACCGAGACAGTACAAGGAGGGAAAATTAATCTCGGTGAAGGAACGGCCGCCTTGGAAACTGCACTAAGCTATATTGAATAACAAACAGACACCACGCCAACAGATGTACTTCTGCAGCAAAGACTTTTTGTAAGCGCTTTCAGTCCCAGAGTGGTCCAGCCAGGAAAATAAGTAGCTAGGGTCAAACCTGGGGTAAAGATGGGTAGAAGGGTAGTGCCAACAAAATCCTCTTTTAATACGTTAGGGCTCAAAGGCAAATCCACCCTATCTGTCTTACATCATGTCTCATAGTGAAAGAAGGTGCTATCCATCATATCCTTTTTGAATATAGTATGACCCAAAAAGGCAAATATACCCTGTTTGTCTTACACCATGTCTCATGGTGAAAAAAGATTCTGGCCATCGATATCCTCCTTAAAAACAGTATGGCCCAAAGGGGCAAATCCACCCTGTCTGTCTTACACCCAAGGTGCTGGCCATCCAATATCTTCTTTGAATACAGTATGGCCAAGAAAGGCAAATTCATCCAGTCTGTCTTACATCATTTCTCATGGTGAAAAAAGATTCTGGTCATCAATATCCTCCTTAAAAACAGTATGGCCCAAAGTGGCAAATCCACCCTGTCTGTCTTACACCCAAGGTACTGGTCATAAATTCTTTGAATACAGTAACGGCCTAAAGAGGCAAATCCACCCTGACTGTATTACATCACGTCTCATGGTGACAAAAGGTGCTGGCCATCAATATCCTCCTTAAAAACAGTATGGCCCAAAGAGTCAAATCCACCCTGTCTGTCTACACTCAAGGTGCTGGCCATCAATATCTTCTTTGAATACAGTATGACCAAGAAAGGCAAATCCATCCAGTCTGTCTTACTTCCTTCTTCATGGTGAATAAAGATGCTGGCCATCAACATCCTCCTTAAAAACATTATGGCCCAAAGAGGAAAATCCACCCTGTCTGTCTTACACCCAAGGTGCTGGTCATCAATATCTTCTTTGAATACAGTATGGCCAAGAAAAGCAAATCCATCCGGTCTGTCTTACATCTTTTCTCATGGTGAAAAAGATGCTGGCCATCAATATCCTCCTTAAAAAGAGTATGGCCCCTTGAGGCAAATCCACCCTGTCTGTCTTACACCCAAGGTGCTGGCCATCAATACCTTCTTCTTTGAATACAGTATGGCTAAGAAAGGCAAATCCATCCAGTCTATCTTACATCCTTTCTCATGGTGAAAAAGGTGCTGGCCATCAATATCCTCCTTATAAACATTATGGCCCAAAGAGGCAAATCCACCCTGTCTGTTTTACACCCAAGGTGCTGGTCATCAATATCTTCTTTGAATACAGTATGGCCAAGAAAGGCAAATCCATCCAGTCTATCTTACATCCTTTCTTATGGTGAAAAAGGTGCTGGCCATCAATATCCTCCTTAAAAAGATTATGGTCCCTTGAGGCAAATCCACCCTGTCTATTTTACACCCAAGGTGCTGGTCATCAATATCTTCTTTGAATACAGTATGGCCAAGAAAGGCAAATCCATCCAGTCTATCTTACATCCTTTCTTATGGTGAAAAAGGTGCTGGCCATCAATATCCTCCTTATAAACAATATGGCCCAAAGAGGCAAATCCGCCCTGTCTGTTTTACACCCAAGGTGTTAGCCATCAATATCTTCTTTGAATACAGTAACGGCCTAAAGAGACAAATCCACCCTGACTGAGTTACATCATGTCTCAAGGTGAAAAAAGGAGTCATGAATTATTATGATTGGCTTAACCTTCATAGCGTGTGCTTCTTGTATTAATTAAATATATAGAATTACATTAAAAACAAGACAAATTTATGTTTCACTACTTACTTATTGTAAGTACCATATACACAATAAGTACACCTTTAGAGCGTAGGGCTGATTTAATAATTGTATACGCTTTCACAATAAGAACAAACCTTAGATAATCAGTATATGCAGTAGTCTCGAAATATTGAGTCCCGATTTTTCAAGCTTTCTTTAAATTCGAGCCTATTTCTATTTGAGCCTTTTTATTATCGATTTTAAACATACATGTAGAAATGATTGGCCGAGCTTCCAAAAAATGTACATAGCTACCTAATGTAAAGGAAATGAGTCGGGCTGAGTCTCCAAGAAATTTTATTATCAATACGGTATGCAAAAGAAATGAGCTGGCCTTCCAAGAAATGGTTATAGCCATATGGTATGCAAAGGAAATGAGTCGGGCTTCAAAGAAATGGTTATAGCCATATGATATACAAACGAAATGAGTTGTTCTGTCAAAAAATATTCATATAATGATCTTTAAACTTATTTTGAGCATTTTTAATTATAGTTTTAGGGTTCATTAAAAGTCCTATTTTTATCTAATGAACAGGAACTTATTTTCGTTTAATCTGCGTTTAAACCTTCGGTAATCCGAGAGGGCCTCAGTCCAATCTATCTCGAATTATCGAGTCTCTACTGTATCTGAGTGTGTGTGTGTGTGTGTGTGTGTGTGTGTGTGTGTGTGTGTGAGAGAGAGAGAGAGAGAGAGAGAAAGAGACTGTATTTGTTCCAATTTTTGGTATGAAATTGTTCTTTGCTTTTCGAAATCAATATATCTCCTCGCTATCTATCACTGTTTGACGCTTATTAAATACTCTGGAAGTATAACTCTGTATAACTACATTTTATTCTGTATTTATCGTCATAAATTAAACGAAGGTGAAGAGGGTGTAATTACTGAAGATTATAGAACATTTTCTGCTTTAGAATAAAACAATGCAACTAAAAACCTGGAATTAATCTGAGCAGAAAGCAAATAGATTGTATAACACCGATAGTACGTAGTAAAATCTTTCATAAATTATCTGATGAAAATTTAATAACATGTACACGGAAAGGTAGTATTTTTAAAAGCGGAAGTATTTCATCACTGACGTAACTAAACCACCAACTTCCTGTAAAACTAGTAGCCGAAAATTCGACACAACAGACCATCTTCGATGTGTATCGTGCTCGGCCGGTCGTTAAAAGTGGTGTTTCTTATGTAAACTTCGATTTTATACGGCTCTTATAATTTTAGTGTTTTACAGGAAAATTATAAGAATTGACAATGAATTTAGGGTTTTTAATTGAAAGGTAAATAATTTCTGATATCAAATTTCAGGTAGTTTAAGATGTTTGATTTATGATATGTATTCCTCATGGTTCAGTGGTACGTCGCAAATTCTAAACTATAATTTAGAACTTATAAATGACTTTATTAAAGTTCGGAGGTTGATGTTAAGTCGGTGGAGTTGTTACACACCGACTATATCATTGTTGTTAGATGATGACTATATCATTGAAATGCGCCTGAGTAAGCTATTTATTCTGAGTTTGGGCTCATTAGTATTTAATTATAAGGATTTTAATAATATCTTTTGATATTGTTATTGGAAAAACCGAAAAATTCTAGGTTTTTATCGAAATGAAATTGCTTTGAATATGTTGAAAAATGTATAACTTAAGTTTTTCCCTGATTTACGAAATGTCTTTAAATAATGCATCAGAAGATACAAGATACATTTAATTTGAATGAGTAAGTCCTACTTAAACTTCTTACTTAGGAGAGTCACATGGGATTTTGATCTTTATTTCCTTAAAAAAAAAAGTATCTGAAAGATACAGTTTAGATTTTGTTTGCATTATTTCGGCTTTTTATTCACCTAACATCAATAATTTCAATTGCCCATTGTTTTACGGATATTCACACTTATTCGCGGTGGTGCCCGCTTTCAAGAGCACGCAATAAGACCTAAAAGAGTCCAATTGTTATGGTAAATCTTGCAAATTATGAATGGATGTAACACACGCTAGAGAAAAACAAACTACTATGCAAATCCGTTAAGTGTTTCCTGAACCTACTTAGCTTCGGATTTATTGGTTTAATGGAAGGCATACAAATTGTACAATCGCTTTGCATATTATGTTGTGGAGCATTGTTCTGTCTAGAGGTGTACACATTACCGTGGACAAATTACTTTCGTGTTATTTCTTCTGACTACTATCTATTTCATATCATCCTCTGCGAAGGAAATTGCGTTCAACCATTTCATGCAAATAAGCGCCTTCCCTTGGAATTCCAACAGCTCTCAGATTTGAGTCAATAGATTTAGTTACATTGTTGAATCTGTTTACTTCTTTTATTAACGTTAATTATAACGCTTTTTGACATTTCTAACGATGCAAGTTATATTTGTTTTATTTTCATCTCAACGCATCTTGTCTTGTTCGTTCCTTTGTTAACTGATATATTTATAATGTAATTGATGTACGCTTAAACGTTTAATTTTAAAAACATTAACAACTTTAAATAGTTCTAGGAAGTTTTAAAATGCTTATAATTAACGAATAAAAGGTTATACTTAGCTATAGAATAAAAGTTAAACTTAAGAGGAAGAAAAGTTGTATTTATATTAGCGTTGTTGAGGCTTGTGAAGCCCTAGAATAACATAGTACTAAGGAACTAAAAAATATCATGTTATTCAAAGTGATTAATTAAATGAAAATGTTGACTTCGTTAGTATTTATAATTTCTTTTAAAATACTGCACATAATGTTTAACTCACAACTTTAAAAATGTTTGATCATTATTCTTTTAAAAACAAAATTTTAATTCCCCTGCTACCTGTCGTTGCCTTTAATGTAATTTTAATGAATTAATTATTACCAAAAGGAATTAATCAACTAATTGCATCGCACTTCCGAAGTTCTACTCTCTGAATAACTCCGAAAGTCAAACACCGATAAACTATAGATGCCTTACCGAGAGCTTATTTGGAGTATGGTAATGATTTTCAAATAAAATTTCTGAAATAATGTGTATTTAGTTAAATAAGTGGTAAAGTACGATTTCGTAAAACGTTTGTTTTCTTTACTCACAGGTTACATTACATTCTTATGCAAGTTATATGGTTCAGATAATAGGCCTATTCGTAAATAGTAAATATCAGCAAATAGAAATACTATTTGTATTCCAATTTACTAGTATATTGAATACAATATAATGATAATTATAGCCTACATTTTTATTGAAACTATTAACAGGGAAACCTCTTAATGCGCGCATAAGACTTTTTAAAAACCAAATTCAATCGAAATCGACAATTTTTTAAAACATACTTAGACCTACCTGCGTTTTCCACAAGTTTTCCGACTGCCACATTTCTTTTTATTCTGCAGTTTTATGATTCTGTATTAACTTACGGGCTGACAATGTAGAATACAAAATGTGGTAAGTAGTTCTAATCCTTGATTCTCACAATAGTCAGACGTAAAATGAAAATGCATGACACCGACGACATTAGAACGTATATCTGTGATAGGGAATCTGACCACTGCTCTAGCTGAGGCAGGTTTTTTTGGCTGCTATGAAATCACTCAATCTTCAACCCAAAGAAATCATTCAAACCCAAAGAAAATGAATGTTTTGTGTAAATATTTCTCATAAAAGCTTCCATTTATCTTGGTATACACGAAATCTCAATGACAAAGAATTTCATATTTTAATTTTATGCCCCAGACACTTGTATTATTTAAGAAAAATTGTGTTGGGAAAATTGGACGTAAACTATTTCGCACAAACTCCCCGGCTTATCGGTCTTAAACTAATCCTTTATATTACAAATGGCCTTTAAAGGTATAAATTTTAATTATGTTTTCAAAATAAAATTTTTAAAAAAATCCATAGGCTAACGAACAAAAAAAGCGACTGCTAGACAATAACAGCCATTTGTAATAAAACGGAACAAAAATGTTATTTAGATTTTTATTTTCAAGATTTTTAAATCGCTATTTTTATGATGCACTGAACCCATGGGTAAACGCATATAGTGAGAAATATCAGTAAATTAGTAGTTTTAGTGAAATAACAATTCAGTTGTAAGAATAGGGTCTACTCAATTATATAGTGATTTAATTTGAGACGCTCAAATATTCGAAATTAGTTACACAAAATTTGGTACAATTCAAGTAGGACATAGGTCCCAAATGAGGGCTATAATGAACCGCTAGTAAACGCCTATATTGGGAATTATCAGTAAATTAGTAGTTTCAGTGAAATAACAATTCAGTTGTAAGAATAGGGCCTACTCAATTATATAGTGATTTAATTTTAGATTCTCAAATATTCGAAATTAGTTACACAAAATTTGGTCCAATTCAAGTAGGACATAGGCCCCAAATGAGGGCTATAATGAACCGCTAGTAAACGCCTATATTGGGAATTATCAGTAAATTAGTAGTTTCAGTGAAATAACAATTCAGTTGTAAGAATAGGGCCTAAATTTTAGATTCTCAAATATTCGAAATTAGTTACACAAAATTTGGTCCAATTCAAGTAGGACATAGGCCCTAAATGAGGGTTATAATGAACCACTGGTAAACGCCTATATTGGGAATTAACAGTAAATTAGTAGTTTCAGTGAAATAACAATTCAGTTGTAAGAATAGGGCCTACTCAATTATATAGTGATTTAATTTTAGATTCTCAAATATTCGAAATTAGTTACACAAAATTTGGTCCAATTCAAGTAGGACATAGACCCCAAATGAGGGTTATAATGAACCACTGGTAAACGCCTATATTGGGAAATATCAGTAAATTAGTAGTTTTAGTGAAATAACAATTCAGTTGTAAGAATAAGGTCTACTCAATTATATAGTGATTTAATTTGAGACCCTCAAATATTCGAAATTAGTTAGGTCTATACAATATTTGGTCCAATTCAAGTAGGACATAGGTCCCAAATGAGGGCTATAATGAACCACTAGTAATCGCCTATATTGGGAAATATCAGTAAATTAGTAGTTTCAGTGAAATAACAATTCAGTTGTAAGAATAAGGTCTACTCAATTATATAGTGATTTAATTTGAGACCCTCAAATATTCGAAATTAGTTAGGTCTATACAATATTTGGTCCAATTCAAGTAGGACATAGGTCCCAAATGAGGGCTATAATGAACCACTAGTAATCGCCTATATTGGGAAATATCAGTAAATTAGTAGTTTCAGTGAAATAACAATTCAGTTGTAAGAATAGGGCCTACTCAATTATATAGTGATTTAATTTTAGATTCTCAAATATTCGAAATTAGTTACACAAAATTTGGTCCAATTCAAGTAGGACATAGACCCCAAATGAGGGCTATAATGAACCGCTAGTAAACGCCTATATTGGGAATTATCAGTAAATTAGTAGTTTCAGTGAAATAACAATTCTGTTGTAAGAATAGGGCCTACTCAATTATATAGTGATTTAATTTTAGATTCTCAAATATTCGAAATTAGTTACACAAAATTTGGTCCAATTCAAGTAGGACATAGGCCCCAAATGAGGGTTATAATGAACCACTGGTAAACGCCTATATTGGGAATTATCAGTAAATTAGTAGTTTCAGTGAAATAACAATTCAGTTGTAAGAATAGGGCCTACTCAATTATATAGTGATTTAATTTGAGACGCTCAAATATTCGAAATTAGTTACACAAAATTTGGTCCAATTCAAGTAGGACATAGGTGTTGGTCCCAAATGAGGGTTATAATGAACCAATTCAAGTAGGACATAGGTCCCAAATGAGGGTTATAATGAACCACTGGTAAACGCCTATATTGGGAAATATCAGTAAAATTAGTAGTTTTAGTGAATTAATAATTCAGTTGTAAGAATAGGGTCTACTCAATTATATAGTGATTTAATTTGAGACGCTTAAATATTTAAAAATAGTTACACAACATTTGGTACATTTTAAGTCCCAATATGAGTATTATAATTTAAATATATATTGTAAACATCAAATATGTTATAAAGTTTACTAATTAAACATATACAAAATAAAACCTTATTAATGTACATTATCTAATTTTACTTTGGTGTAAACATTAAATGCGTTGACGAGGTAATGGTATATACAGTAATATGTAGCAATATGTAAACACTTTCCAGTAGTAGCACTCACTTTTTATTTAAATGAGGACTTACCAAATTGTTTACTTTCTACATCTCCCAAAAAGGCCCTATTCATACTAAAAGTAAATTCTACTACAGGCAAGTGTTTAAATATTGCTGTAAGTCAGTATATGGGCTATACAGGTGAAACGGGTAAGCTTGAGATATAACGGAGGTTCTTATCGAAAGAAAAAGTAATTAATTTTCAACGATTTCGTTATGAAATGAAGCGCTGATATAATTTAGCCTTTTTATTTAAATATATAGTTTCTCATTTACATCGGTGAAATAGTGGGCAAGAGTTACCTGGAATATTATAAAGTAAAATACTCCTTGGAAGACTTGATCGTCATGAGGAATATATCGGACAGATGGAATAGACTCATATTATAAAGTAAAATACTCCTTGGAAGACTTGATCGTCATGAGGAATATATCGGACAGATGGAATAGACTCATATTATAAAGTAAAATACTCCTTGGAAGACTTGATCGTCATGAGGAATATATCGGACAGATGGAATAGAATCATATTATAAAGTAAAATACTCCTTGGAAGACTTGATCGTCATGAGGAATATATCGGACAGATGGAATAGACTCATATTATAAAGTAAAATACTCCTTGGAAGACTTGATCGTCATGAGGAATATATCGGACAGATGGAATAGACTCATATTATAAAGTAAAATACTCCTTGGAAGACTTGATCGTCATGAGGAATATATCGGACAGATGGAATAGACTCATATTATAAAGTAAAATACTCCTTGGAAGACTTGATCGTCATGAGGAATATATCGGACAGATGGAATAGACTCATATTATAAAGTAAAATACTCCTTGGAAGACTTGATCGTCATGAGGAATATATCGGAGATGGAATAGACACCGTAAGACATTTATAAGCTTCCGAAATACACATTTTGAACGTTCGTACAACTTTCTCTGCGCCAAGTGGCAAATATAAGTAGGCTAATATGAAATTGTAATTGTTTAATATACCTCCGCACTGGGTCATTATTCCCTTCTTTAACATTTAGGTGTAATGCAACATTGTAAGAAGCCACGCCTTTCCTATGTGTACGGACACTTTGATTGGTTATGTTCGAGCAATAAGTTAGGGCACCGGGCACCGACAATTACAATATACACAATATAAATTTGTAGCTGTCAAACGGAATCGAGGCTTTGTATAAATTGTTGAAGACTTCCATGCTCGCGTAATCTGCTTCGGGCTTCTGGCAGCCATCACTTGGCAGCCGTGAGACGCAGATTTAGTGCAATTTTATATTTTAAAACAAGTGGCTTAAACAAGTTAGGAGAAAACCAAATTGAAAAGTAAGTTTTTAATTAACTGCCAGCAGCCTATAGCATACAAGTTGCAAAAGACCAGAGTCTGCAAAGGTTATACAATCTTAAAACTATTAAGTGGGACGAAATCTTTATATAATAAATGAAGGTCAAAATTGATTTGAAACTAGTATTTATTGGTAGTGATTAGGTTGTTGAAAATATATAAAGAAAAATTTATCTTGATTCACGATTTTGGGAGACTGTATTTTAATAATATAACAAATCACATAATATTCGTCCCTAGCAAAATATTTATATCAGGTTTTTAATATCAAAGAACCTATTATACATTTACTCTAAATTGACTGATCGTTCAAATCATATGGGTTATAGCTAAAATATTATTTATAACTGTAAAATTATTTTAAAGTAAATTCAATTATTTACTAGCTGTTTATTAGCTATTATATTAATTAATGTA
>JBAIZL010000002.1:35560662-35570662 GCA_036971475.1 Prosapia bicincta
AGAGAAAAAATTTGGACAACTTTTACATTTACTGGTAACGAAATAAACAAAATTACAAGTTTATTTAAAGAAACAAATTTGCAAATAACATACAAAACTGATAATAATCAAAATAATATGCACATATAATATGAAATTAATAAATGAATTAAATAAGGGATTAAAAATGAATATTAGTGAAACATTAGAAATTTATAAGCATAACGTTAAAGACAAATTAATTGATGAACAAATTCAAGTGAGATCAAGGCACCAAACTATTTATAAGGTCATTGACGTTATAGAAAAAATTACATAAGTGTATTACTTATAAACATATGATTCTTTGTAGTACATATGATTTAATTTTTGTAAAAATATTTTCTTAGATAATTATTTTCCTGAAGATGCTGGTACTATTTTATCGGCGAAAAGCTTTGAATAATATATTCTTGTTTTTGAAATATTTTTAATTTATTAAATATATTACAAGAAAACATATCACCATATTTAATATACATATGTATATATATATATATATATATATATATATATATATATATATTTATTTATTTATATATATATACATATATATTTATTTATTTATTTATATATAAATATACATATATATATATATATATATATATATATATATATATAATATTTTTTCTTGTTTAATAATAAAAAACAACTAAGGTTATTAAAAAACTAAAATTATTTACTAATTTATATTCAATTAAATATAAATTAATATTAGTATTGAATATAAATTAATAAAGTATTCTTGTATTTGAATAACATTAGTTGTGTTTGATAAATATATATATATATATATATATATATATATATATATATATATATATATATATATATATTTCTATGTATATTACATAGTATAGGCTTAAATAGTTATTTCTTACTATAAAATAGAGAAAAGAATTATATAATAAACTAAGACTCTTACATAAGCTCCAGAGATATTATCCTTGAGGACAGACACAATAACTCATAATAACATGTGTCTATCAAAACTAAACATTCTACAAAACACAATGATATAGTTCACTACGCACATGTCACATCAGTCTACGCGCTTGTTAGCCTAATTGAGGACACCTTTCTTGTCTGTAGGCAGTTCCAGTGCACTTATTCCCCTCCCCTGAAAACCGCCAAAACCCCCCTGTTTAAGAACCATTGCTATATAGGATTCATAAATAGCAATGTGAAAAAGCTTGTGTAGTTAAATCTAGATTTAAGAAATCAGTTCTCATAACATTCTAGAATATATCTCTAAATCTGATGAAAAATATTTGAAATATATTAATTAAATAACAATGTACGCTCCTACATTATAATATATACACCACTTCATCAGGACGTTGTTTCTAGAACAAATATGTTGCCCTTTTGTCATTATTAAACTTATGGCGTAAGTAAAATACATCGTCAATGTCATTGCCATCATTTACAGAAGAGAGTGTCACTTGCTCTTCTGTTAGTATTGAGAGTCACATATTGATAATAACGCCATTAGTATGATAATGTCTTGAAAAAGGGGAACAATTTTTGTAGAAACATCGTACTCATAAAGTATTTATTCTTGACTAGTTAAAACAATCGTTTTTTTTTTTATTTTGAACAATTTCATACGAGTGGCCTTTTAAAACATTTGTTGTGTTTCAGTTTGAGTGAGCTAGAACATTACCCAATAATTAACAATTTTTTAATTTCCCAAATATTTCGCAAATATTATAACGGTTTAGAGTTTAGAGAATTGAATAAAATTTTAAACTCATAAAATTTTGTTTCTTTCCTAAGGGACTGGTTTACTGTTACTGTTATTTATTTTAATATTCCTTTAACTATAAAAGTGTAAATAAAAGTCAGAAAAATCGTCAAACATAAAGATAAAAGTCATATTTTATAGGCAGTATTTGTTTATTCTTATCGATTTCATTACTCCCTTGGCCCTTGTAGACATTTACAATGTTACAATAACCAACGTTGTTACGATTCAATCAAATCGTAAGACAATTTAGGAAACTACTCAACAATATTTTGTCGATAACATTGTTCTGCGCAGTTTCATTACCTTGAAATTGCTAATAAAAAAACACATAAAGAGTTTTATTTAGAAAACATTCAGCCACATAAAATGAAACTATCATGAAATTTCAACTAATTTAATAAATACTTTTTCAAAATCTTAAATTTTATATTGCACTTTTCCCATAAAGTGGTTTATTTCGTAAAGGCCTACATCAATAAATTGTTTCTTTTCTAAACTCGGGTGTAATGTGTTTGGCTAATTTTAGCTCTTCGTTATCGCTTTAAAGTTTAAACTTCAGACTGAAATTTATATTCGTATATTTGATTAGGAATATATTGATTGAACATATTTGATTCGTTAGATTGAGGTTAGTTGAATTGTACCAGATGCGTCGCTTTGGATATGAATGCCTAGTGTTGTCCGAGAGGTGTATCAAAGGTTCGACCTCCGCAGTCCATGTAACTCCTCCACGCGTCCCACAATGGGCAAGTCATAAACCATGGCCACTATTTATTAACACAGACATTGGCTCTGAAACTATGAAATAGTCATAACAACAAAAAAGGGTTCTTGGAACAACTCGCTTTGAGATAATATTTGATTTGCTTTAACAGATTTTGACCTGTCAAAGATCCAGTGAATAAGATGCTACATTGAAAATATGCATTTTAAATGCAGAGAAATTGCCGCTTCAGATATTATATAGCAAGATAGAAAAAATTATGTGTGATTATAATTAAATAAGAATTATCACTCGTTCCCGTATAAAAACATATTTTTCTCTCATAATGATGTAAGAAAATCACTTGACAAATATTTCAACCAACTCTTATTAACGTTTTTCTTGCTCGTAGTAACTTCTGCTTGTTTTATTAAATGGACTAAAAAGAGCCTCTTAAACTTTTAATTTTTCATTTACTTGAATCTTAAATTTAAATATAATTTAGCAAAATCCGCATTTCTAATGCAAAGCAAACTGTTACTAATAGACCGAGTAAACATTGCTGCTGAAGAGAGGAATACTATCAGCACTATCACCGGACGGGGTGAAGATAGCTGCCGACGAAGGAAATACTAGCAGGACTACTACCGGACGGGGTGAAGATAGCTGCCGACGAAGGAAATACTAGCAGGACTACTACCGGACGGGGTGAAGATAGCTGCCGACGAAGGAAATACTAGCATCTCTACTACCGGACGGGGTGAAGATAGCTGCCGACGAAGGAAATACTAGCAGGACTACCACCGGACGGGGTGAAGATAGCTGCCGACGAAGGAAATACTAGCATCTCTACTACCGCACCAGGTGAAGATTGCTGCCGACGAAGGAAATACTAGCAGCACTATTACTGGACGGGGTGAAGATAGCTGCCGACGAAGTAAATACTAGCATCTCTACTACCGGACCGGGTGAATATTGCTGCCGACGAAGGAAATACTAACAGCACTACTACCGGACCGGGTGAAGATTGCTGCCGACGAAGGAAATACTAGCATCTCTACTACCGGACCGGGTGAAGATAGCTGCCGACTAAGGGAAAACTAGCAGCACTACTACAGGACCGGGTAAAGATAGCTGCCGACTAAGGAAATACTAACAGCACTACTACCGGACCGGGTGAAGATTGCTGCCGACGAAGGAAATACTAGCATCTCTACTACCGGACCGGGTGAAGATTGCTGCCGACTAAGGGAAAACTAGCAGCACTACTACAGGACCGGGTAAAGATAGCTGCCGACTAAGGAAATACTAACAGCACTACTACCGGACCGGGTGAAGATTGCTGCCGACTAAGGCAAAATTAGCAGCACTACTAGCGGACGGGGTGAAGATAGCTGCCGACGAAGGAAATACTAGCATCTACTACCGGACCGGGTGTAGTTTGCTGCCGACGAAGGAAATACTAGCAGCACTATTACTGGACGGGGTGAAGATAGCTGCCGACTAAGGAAATACTAGCATCTCTACTACCGGACCGGGTGAATATTGCTGCCGACGAAGGAAATACTAGCAGCACTACTACCGGACCGGGTGAACATTGCGGTCAACGAAGGGAATACTAGCAGCACTACTACCGGACCGGGTGAAGATAGCTGCCGACTAAGGGAAAACTAGCAGCACTACTACAGGACCGGGTGAAGATAGCTGCCGACTAAGGGAATATTAGCAGCACTACTACCGGACCGGGTGAACTTTGCGGTCAACGAAGGGAATACTAGCAGCACTACTACCGGACCGGGTGAACATTGCGGTCAACGAAAGGAATACTAGCTGTAGTACTAACGGGTTGGGTGAACATTGCGGTCAACGAAAGGAATACTAGCTGTAGTACTACCGGGTTGGGTGAACATTGCTGCCGACGAAAGGAATATTAGCAGCACTACTACCGGACCGGGTGAACATTGCGGTCAACGAAGGGAATACTAGCAGCACTAATACTAGACCGGGTAACATTGAAAACAAGAGGAGTTATGACTTAGCACACCTAGCATCTCTCCTCTTACCTCTAAGCTACAAGAACCCAAAGATAGATACATGTTGGGGAATAAATATCTTGAATCAAGCATTTTGAATCCACGCTCCTACGAATCCAACCTCAAACTCTTGATTCCCTCCCAGTCACTTTCGTCAGACCCGAGACGCGGGACTTGGTGCCACTCTGCCAGAACCTATCGACCTTACTGTAAGGCCTGGAAGACGATCGGCCCCTCCCTGGGACGAGACGAAGTTCAAACAAACACTTCAGTCTCGACCGCTTTTCCTGCCTACGAAGGACAGAAGGATTGTTAACAAAAGTAGGCGCATAAAACATCCCTGAGGATATATAGCAGATAGTATGACATCATGAGTGCACGGTTGCCTACCTACTTTCTAGATCACAAAAAACCCCGTAGTTCAAATGATGATTAGAAAGAATTAGGTAACACTGCGTTAATGATATAATAATCTCGTGGTAGCAGAAATAGAGGCAAGATATAGCATTGCTTGGGGTGGGATGCTTACCTGAAGACTCCCTTTCAATTAGGCTGAAATTGAAAGAGCAGCAAATTCCTCTAACACATACTAGATAAAGAAACTGTCTCCTCATATTGTAGAGTACGTTTATTATTATTTATTTACTGGTTTACCACATACCAGCTGTTGTAAGCAGTGTCTGGCCGTACGAAGGTATTATATTGAGCGAAGATTCAAGTGCCTATCATGCCTATAGACAACTACAATTTCAAGATAGGCCTAAGCGACTTTAAAGGTGGCAAACCTTTTAAAAGCTTTAAGTTCATTTTTCAATTCTGTGTTGTAACAGAAACTACGGTTATCGATCTAAAATATATCTAATAGACCTAAGATCGATATAATCGATTTAAATGAAGGAATTTAACAATTAATTTGTATATTATAAGTTTGAGCAGTTTACGGGACAAATATATAAGAAATACTCAATGGTATCATAACATGTTTCGAACAACCATGTTGACGTCATCAGTGATAAATCAATAGGCCGTGCACTACAACGAGAATAGATATATTACTGCTAAGGGCAACATGTTACGATTAATGAAATTTGCAATGAAAAATGTATACCGGTATGTATTTCTTATACACATTTATTATTCTTCAACTATAAGAATTACATTTTAGAATTATATTCTAACAGTATAAAATTACAATTTAGTATCAGTATTTCTTCTCACAGAATTTTGGTCAATTTACAGATATTTTTGTAATGGAGTATGCGAACAGAGAAGAAATAGGTCTATCTGATCTCGAGCACTCCGTATTCTGCTGGCGCGTAAAGCAGTGTTCCCGTGTTGTAAATTTAAAAGGGTTGAAAGACATTACCTGAATGCTAATACGGATGCTTTCTGCTCTGAATACTACTATTTAGGGAAGTTTGTGTCCCTTAATCCCTACACTCTTTCCTTTTTCATAGGGACATAAACCCAGACGGACTAACAAGATAAGACGGAACACTTCCATGTAGAGATGGGGAGTCGGTGCACCCTTGTTGCCAGTGGATCTCACTTTTTTCAGTTATTACTTGCTACTAAACCTAGGTTTGGGTAATTAAATGTGTTTAAATTTCAACTATAATCAACATTACAAGAACATACAAATTATGGGCAACAAAAATGCATAAGACGCGCAATAGATTTGTATAAAGACTAACTTTATCAACAGCAATTAATGATGACGTGATACATTTTCAATTCTTTTAATATTTAAAAAGTCTATGTAACTGTTTTTTTTTAAATCGATTACAGATTATCAGATTTTTGATGAGGGATTGTTTACGATGATCCAAATTAATTATATCATTCATGATGAGAATTATGATGAAAAAACTATCTGTGCTAGTATGGAATATGGATTTACGGTACGAAGTGGCAATGTGAGTTGTGTTTTAAACGACCGTCCTCATTTAAACAATAAATAAGAGCTACTACTTGCAAGTCGTTACATAAAATAATATTACACGAGAAGACACTGATGAAGACTCGAAAACGTTCTGTCTCAGTAAGTTTTAACAAATTTACTAAATTTAAAGTTCGGATAGTCATAAACTATTGTTTAAGTGATTAATAAAATAATATTATATATTATGTGTTAAAGTGTAAATGTATATTTTAGTAACTCAAGCTGAAGATATAATTTAATAATAAAAAAGAAATTGTTTGAAGCCCATAGAAATGTTTCAAGTTTAATTATAATTTGTTAAACCAGAAAGAATATACAAATAAAAGACGTACACAAACTCACAGATTAATAATTTATCAACTCAATCGCGTTCCAATGACAAAGTCATCATCAGCGAGTGTTGCTACTACAAACTCTTACTTACAGCTGATGATTATGACTTTGTCATTAAAACGGGTATGAGTTTTTAAATTATTAATTTGTGAGTTTCTGAACGTCTTTTATTTGTATTAACATAAACTCACAAGCTAAGTTCAAAGAATAGTTGTAAGAAAGATTATTATTAGCAACAGGCTACATTTTTATAGATATGACAATAATAATGCGAACAAATAGAGCATCACTAAATAAATAAACAAACCTTAAAACATCTCATTCGATGGTATACCTAGGGAGGAGCTGTCTACCGATGATGATAGTTTTGGTCGTTGTGGGACGAGGAACCAGTCCTAAACAGACTCAGTCTTACTGCAACGTTATGAGTAGAAGAATGAATCTTATACAAATGGCCACTCATAAACTTTGATTCTGTTAGTCAATAAGGGAAACAAGAAATAACCAGTTTTTTGTCTTTTATGTGTAATCGAACTATACGTCGTTGTTGTGCAGGCCTGATCAGCTCTGGCAGAAAGTCGATATAACTGCCATCGGCATCGAAGAATGCAACTAATAAACTTCATTAAAGGGAGCAGGGTGACCGTATGATGACTTGCAATGGAAAAACTTGATAAGGCTTATTAGATAAATTGCCAGGCTACCATAATGAAGAGAGTCAAACATAATTCTCTGATGGAGTATTGATTGGCCCAGAAAAAGTTAGGCCTGTCTCTTACTGTAGAACAAATATTATGATAATGTTTTTAGTTTCGACGACGATGCCGCCTTCATCAGTGCTTGGCTACTACTGATGTTGGCCTTCAGGAGTAATGATGAAGGTAACATCGTCGTCGAAACTAGTCTGTTTGTTATAATTAACTAGTGAGTTTGTTATAATAAACTAGTGAGTTTGTTATAATAAACTAGTGAGTTTGTTATAATAAACTAGTGAGTTTGTTTTAACAAACTAATAAGAAGTGAGATTTAGAGTAAACTGTTTTAATTTTTACCCCTATAACCCTATAGGCTATACAATAGCGTCATTTATCTAATTTTTTAGAAACATAATGACTAAAAACAATATTCATAGTCAAATAGTTTTTAATTTCATAACTAAATAAATAAAACCCACTAACCACAATACAAAAATATTTATTACAATTACTTTATGTACATTTTGATTACATGGTAATCATCTTCAAAAGTACTGAATTGTACATAAAGTAATTGTAATAAAGATTTTTGTATTGTGGTTAGTGGGTTTTACTTATTTAATGAAAAAATTAGTCCACAGTGCTGAACAAATTATTAATAGTTTTAAATTGTTGCATTATTATTTTAAAAAATGAAGAAATCCATAACTTATGTCACTTTATAACAACGGTCACTTTACCTAAGTCATAAGAAATGAATAATGTAATTAAAACAAACAAAATTAAGTATAGGATTTACATAGTTAATAATCATTTGACTTAATGAAAAAGTCATCCGTCTAAGCTCTTGTCTGTTTAGATGTGGATTTATTTTCATATGCTGATAAATTGTTTAAGTAATTCGAAGTGCATTGAAACTAATGGCTTACTAATTATACAGTTAGTTAGAGGATGTAATTACGCATTGTTTTACAATTATCTCCTCCTCCCACCTCCCTCCATCCTTCATCCTCTCCCTCCAGCCTTATATAGTGTAGGTTTCTATTTCAAAACAGCACCAACAAATCTTTAAGACATTCTGACACATATTTATATGAAAGTAATTACTGTTTTTAAGCGTTTCTTGTTTTGTTTTTTTGTCATGGAACAGCTGTAGCCGTTGGATCACCTAAGCGATCATCTCCTTAAAATTCGATAAATTAGCATCATATCTCTTAAGCAATCTTCTCTTTCAAATTCGATAAATTGTCATTGAATGATAATCGTCTTACAATTCGAAAAATAAGCATTAGCCCACAACTAAGCGATCAACTATTTCAAAATCAATAAATAGTCTTCAATCGCTAAACGATAATATTCTTAAAATTCGATTAATAATCATCGTACCTCCTAAGCGATCAATTCTTTCTCATTCTATAAATAGCTTTCGATCGCTTAATATTCTAGCATCCTACCTCAATATTAAAATTATCCTTCTTACTACTCTATAAATAAGATCCAGACAAACTAAGTCATTTTCTCTTTAAAATTCGATACACAAGCATTGGATCACCTAAGAGATCATCTCCTTAAAATACCATAAATAGCCATTGAATCACCTAAGCTAACATCTTGAAATTCCATAAATAGCCATTGTACAACTAAGCTGTTAACTTCTTACAATTCTATAAATAAGCATCAGGACACTATACGATCAGCTTTTTCAAATTATGTAAAATAACAATGAGGTCGGTAAGTGCTAACACAAATTAAAACACGAGCAACATAAACATCGTCTGAAATGCTGGCTAACAAAGTAAGAATCAGCATGAATGTTTACACTATTGATGTATTAACGAGGCTTAAATTAAATACAAAACTAACTGTTGGCGATCAATATCTCTTCCTGTTTTAAGATGAAATAATAAAGCTATTTTTATATTAAAATTTAAAACCGTTTATTGTTTCATCACGGGCAATACGCTTTGCCTCTATAAATTTTATTAGTTTATATTAAAAAACTACTTAAGTTTAAAAGCGGTAAATATAACTATTCAAGGAAGAATTTAATTGGACAAACTGCAGGTTCTTGAGCAGTAATGTATTAAAGAGTGGTCAGTGATTAATTCTGAATCTAGTAAGAATATTTGCTATTGAAGTATTATTACGTAGAAATTGTGATAATGTCCATTCGATGTTTGTGTAAGTGTGTAGATGCTGCCAATACGAAACCAAATTGCTTTTGTCACCAATTTAAAACCAACTTTTCATTGGAGGGGATAAAAGGGAAATGTTCGCAATATTATGTCTCGCACGTGTTGACGAATATGGTGCACGAGGTAATGCTATTTAAGCGGAGAGAGAAATGCGAGGTCTAAATAACAGCTCTCAGCTTCATATTTTAATTCTAGGGTACTAACTTATTCATAAAAATATTCATGGTGTATTTTGGATGTTTTGAGAGTTCTTGTGTAAATAAAATACTAGAACTTTTTTTAACGTGTAGTATTTGGAAATAACTTACCACAAACATTTCTTATATAGTTT
>JBAIZL010000002.1:35575662-35613162 GCA_036971475.1 Prosapia bicincta
TAGACTAATACAACAGAACTCACACAAAACGCTGGTTAGGCTGATACTTTTGCACACCTTATCGACTGACTGAAAATCTATAAAAAATTTGCTGATCGTAAATTTTACGTACTAAAGATTATTTGTTGCTTTTATTATGAGGGTATTTTAATCGATTTTACACTCGTAAAAATGTACAAACCAGCCTAACCATAATTCGTACTATTCAGTATCGTATTAAGTTGTTTATCAAATAACAATTCATACAAATCCAATAAAGCACAAATAGTTAGGGTGCATAGAGTTTTGAGAAATCAACGAAAATAATGTCTTTTTGTTTGAAGTTTGGACATTCCATATCCTCTAAGGTAGGGCGTGGAGAGAGAGAGAGAGAGAGAGAGAGCACAGATGAACAGATAAGCCTAACATCCGGACTGAAGTGAAGACATTACAGAGCCCGAGTCCAACACGCCTTTATCTGCGCGTTTTTATTGTTCTTGACTTTAAAGTTTAATTTTCAGCAACATTCTTTCCTCGAATTCATTTTTTTCTAACAAAAGCCTAATTGGGAGCTTTATTTAATAATGCCGGCAGTGCTGACGTTTTGAGGGAACCTTTTTAATTTTTAGTTTTCAGCAAAGTTAAGGTTATGATTCCATAACATTCTTCAATGTCACTAACATACAGACTCACACACCAACCAAAATCAAATCCAGAGTCACAAATATATATTGTAGTACCAACAATGACGTTTCAGTGTAGAAGCTATTTTTAATAGAAACCGTTGTATGGATGCAGAAGTAATATAAAACTTTCTGAAAACATTAAATACAGGTTTTTTATTCACTAATCAAAACTTAATGCGTTGATTTTATTTTATGTAATTATTAGAGCGTCATAGCATTAGGGCATCAACAACAATATTTGCTTTAGAAGGTTTTCTGGTTTCAGACAGGTCTCCACGCTCAGGCAGACAAAGACCTTGACTGACTAATGTTGATAAATTACGTCAAAACTCGGGTTCTGTATTTTATTTAAAACCTTGGAACTAGATGACTGTGGGAAGAAATTTATAAATTAAAATTAGTGATTGTTACGCGTGATAGGAAGAGTGAAATGTTTTTCCGCAGCTTGATAAAGTGGGAAATTTTATATATAAATAATTATTGTTACTTAACACTATTTTAAATATTACATAAATGTGGTATTAATATAGTAATTGTGTTTCAGAATGTTGGTGTTACTCTGAAGTATGATAGAGAGCCTATAGAAATGTCTGACAAATTTCATTTTTGTGGCAAAAGTAACTTGATTTTCAAGGTAAAGGCTATATGCTGCAATAAAATATTAGGGTAAAAGGTTGTTTAATATTTTTTATTTTATTTGTGAAAGTTGAAAAGCTTGATGATTATCTTTCATTATAAGTCACACTCACGCGTGAACGCTCCCCCACACACACGCATGCTCGGGCGTTTAAACACACACACTCTCACACACACACACACACGCACGCACACACACACACAAACACACACACACACACACACACACACACACACACAAACACACACACACACACAAACACACACAAACACACACACACACACACACACACACTCACACACAAACAAACACACACACACACACACACACACACACACAAACACACAAACAAACACACACACACACACACACAAACACACACACACACACACACACACACACACACACACACACAAACACACACACACAAACACACACACATACCTCAATGTTACTTACCACTAAGAATGATAGCATCACTATCGAAACATGCATACCACTAAATACAGTATATTGAAGCACTTTCTAAGTACTGAGCTATTTAATTGTACCTTTACTATATTAATGACTATATTCCTTCTTTATCTATGAAGCCTAATGCGGCTAACACTAAACAGTATTTTACTAGCCCAAGTTGTTCATAATTAACTACTTTCCGGCTTAAAGTTTGATTTGGTTTACCGCTAAACGTATTGTAAATGTATTATACATTTTCTCAACCGGTTTTTGATAGTGGCAAAATGGTAATTGCCAAACTACAATAAGTAAGTCTGATCATAAAATCCGTATTTTGACCACAACAGTCGAGGAAAAGGCCAATGCGAAGGGCTATAGAGGATATGAGGGATTCGAGCCGAATCATCTCTGAACCCCGTCCACTTACGTCGATCTATTACTAAACAGTTCTTATCTCCGATCTTCAATCTGGATAGTCTAAAGAACTATGTCAGATCCCTAATACAATCAACAGGTATTAATTAGCTCCACACCGTAGGCTGTTGTTTGATCCCTCTAGTCTTTGCGTCTCTTCTTTACTGTAAAATGTTCAACATTGGCATTCTCACTGACGTTTTATTTGCATTTAAAATAAACTCATAAAGTTCTATAATATTTATTGGAACATATTATCGTCTATGTTCTTGAATAAATTATTACAAACAGTTAAGTTTACAGAAACTTGCTGATAACCCACAATCTGTAATTAGGCTAATTTTATTAATGCTTTAGGTCTATACAAATTTATAGTGCTTTAAATGAACAAATGTAGGTCTATATGTGAAAAGCTGTATTTATAAAACTTATTTTTTAAACTTACTTATATTTTTTAACGAAACTGAATTTTTAAGTATTTTAAGGATTTATAAAGTAATTTATTATTGGTCATTTATAGTACATTTATATTTATAATGTACAAATTTTGTTATAGAAAGGTCGTTGTTATGTAAAATTATATTTTCTAATAGAAGGTAAAATTTGTTGTCTCGGAACAATAGCATTTAGAATAGATTTTTATTATAAATAATATTTTGAAATTTTAAGGCGTTCGGCCAATACTATGACTACGAAGGATTGGGAACCTATATGAATGACATATATCCTGCCATGTTATAGCTTCACGCGTGCAGGGCAACTTATCTGAAGTAGACCTCCTCTTTATCGGGACCTTGAAGAGGTGTCACGCCGTCACGCCTATTATAAGAAGGAAGGGGGCATGGAAATAGGTAGGAATAGAGTGGTGATGATTCCCTGATACTGGAAATGGGGGAGGTTGTGGGCAGGGACCTGAAACAGATTTGTTGTCAATTGGGAGGAGGGTGTCTACACGCTGTCAGGAGTATATTTATATTTGAATGTGCTCATCCTAATTAACAAAATGGGGAAAGTAAGTAATTTTTTACATAGCACTTGTAGCTCTAATCTTGAATCTTTAGTTTGCCAAAGGTTTGTTTAATGTCCCCTTTGTGTAAGATCTTAAGCCTATAAATGCATGATGGACAGTCGCGTTGTACCAGAAAACAGATATGGTACAGTTCCCAAAGCTCCTGGCATACGGGCTCTGGGTAAAACTACAATATAAATATTTTTTATACTGAAGAGGTTTTGTAATGATCATTTGAAGATGAAAGTCTTACACAAAAACATTTTTGTCAAAAAATTCATAGAAAGACTAAGAACAACTAAGTTGGGTGAGGTTAATTTAGTTGAAAAGAAGTATAACGTCTCAAACACATAAACAGATTCAAAAAGCTGTATTTAGTTACTGTCAAGGGTCGGCCACCCCAAGCAAAACTCATGGCCCTTCCGAAGACTAAATTTCTATTTCACATTTCTATCAAGAAACTAATGCACTAAATGCAACTTGGTTGGGTAAGGTTAGATTGGGTTACTTACTTCTTCTAACTAGTTTTTAATAAATAGTCTATGCTATGACTATTTTTGTTTTATCTACTATGCATTTAATAATTGAATCGGATACTAAGTAAATGCTTTTACTATCTAAACAATATTATTTCCTCTTCACATACTACCACCACATTCAATGACCTATTCTGACTAAAAGCATGCGCAAATACTACAGAATTTATAAAAGTTCTCTTTGTAAACCCGAGCACCATCAGTGGATTATAAAAATGTCTCGATCACTCACTCACTCCCATTTCATATTGCTGATAAATCCTTAGCTTATACCTAATTGGTTTGCACACGCGCGCTCATGTTCATTCCATTAAAAAAATCTTTTATGGCATCGATATTTAACTACACAACTGAAGTTCTGTATAGCGTGAACACAAAAATAAATAAAAAACGATAAGTGGCGCAATAAACATTGGATAGCAGCGCATTGAAAAAGTAAACAAACAAATCACGAAGATCCTGCTTCTTCAATATTGTTAGTACAGTCACCCGATTAAGTTTTGTACTTTTATATCGGAATGTACTCGTATTACTTAGCTACAATCAGATAACAAGTTATTTTCGGCGCGGACTGTACCTGGCGAAGGTTGAGGTAGTAAAAACTATAGAATTGGAGTTGGCCGTATGATTACCTGCGTATATATTAACAACATATTCGTCCGGTTAACCTGTAAAAAACGGAGGGTCTGGGGCGGGTTTCGGCTGTTATGAAGGCTTTGTGCAGTGTTAGTATTTGTGGTATTTATTCTGTCACTTACTGTGAAACGTATTAATTAACTTACAGATTAATAAACATTAAGCTTCTTACAAAAAAATACCAAGTTTGGACCTATATTTAACTCCAATATTGTTTCCGACACTTCCTCAGATAAATATGTTATTTAAACTTTAGGAAAAAATTATTTATAATTTTTATTAAAGATTATCTTGAGTAGGCTTTTTTATGTATTTTTAAAAAATTTTTCTCAACATGTTTTAACTGTTGCGTAATTTTTAATTTTGAAACATTAAATTTAGGCCTATGGATAAATTTAATGCAAGATTGTTTTGGTACTTTCGCATGAAATCAACTAACCATATATGAATACAGTATACTATAAATATTTCAGAAAATGTTTTTTGAACACTTTATGATTATGAAGTTTGGGGAAGTGATCGAAATACATTTTAGACGAAAGAAAACGCTATTACAAACTTCGGTAACAATAAATAGACCTTAAAGATTTCGTTAAACATAGAAACATAAACATAACCTCATACTTGATAAACAGGCTAATGTTTAAAAATCACCGCACTATGTTTTATTTCATTACTATATTGATATATTAAAATATTGTCACAAATTGTCTGATTATAACATATTTGATTTTAAAAAAATAATAAACTAATCTACGGTGTAATTTCACTCTTTGCGCGAACCTCTGCCTTCTTGTTCCGTGCCGCTATGCAAAAACATAGCCTGTACCAAAATTCACTTTTCGCCCCTTCGATTGTTATTAAGTTACATTTTGTTGCTAAAGTGTATTTCCTTATTTTTATTGCCAAATCTAAACAAACTGGATACTTTATAGCTATATTTTAATAAACCTTTAAAATAATTTGATTTTAATATTCGCCTGTGGACCGGTAGCATCCTTTTAATGCTAAAATATTGACTTTTTAATAGTAAAATTGTATTCTGTTAAAATAAAAACATTTTCATAGCAGTATTTATTGGAGTTTACAAATACCTACCTTAATTAGAAACCAGTAACATTAGGCCATTTATTTTAGAAAATACAAAAGTTGTTCGCATTTATATTGGTTCTCCTTGTCAACCTTGCTAGTATTTAATGATTTTGATTAGGCCTAATGAATTCATTGTAAACTTAAAAAGGGTCTGTTGTAGGAAGAGCACAGATAATGAGTCACAAATTATATTTCTTTTGTCTCTCTCTTTCTCTTTCTCTCGTCTTCTCCTGTTACTTCTGAATTGTTCACTATGTCTAAGGTAATGCGTAATACTCAGGACATGGTTTCGAGTATTATGGTATGTTTCGGGATCAAAGAGCACAGATGATGAAGCAAAGATGACATTGGTTTTTCTATTCTCTCTCTCTTTCTTTCTTTTTATTTCGTCTTCTCCTGTTCCTTCTGAATTGTTCACTACGTCCAAGATACTGCGTATGACTCAGCGCACGGTTTTGAGTATTATGGTGTGCTTCGGGATCAAAGATCACATATGAAGAAGTGCAAAGATTACACTTTTCCTATACTCTCTCTCTCTCTCTCTCTCTCTCTCTCTCTCTCTCTCTCTCTCTTTCTCTCGTCTTCTCCCGTTCCTTCTGACTTGTTTACTATTACTATTACTATTTACTATTACTGCGTATTACTCAGCACACGGTTTCGAGTATTATGGTATGATTCGGAATCAAAGAGCATATATGAAGAAGTGCAAAGATTACACTTGTTTTTCTATACTCTCTCTCTCTCTCTCTCTCTCTCTCTCTCTCTTTCTCTCGTCTTTTCCCGTTCCTTCTGACTTGTTTACTATTACTATTACTATTTACTATTACTGCGTATTACTCAGCACACGGTTTCGAGTATTATGGTATGATTCGGAATCAAAGAGCATATATGAAGAAGTGCAAAGATTACACTTGTTTTTCTATACTCTCTCTCTCTCTCTCTCTCTCTCTCTCTCTCTTTATCTCGCCTTCTCCTGTTCCTTCTGAATTGTTTACCATGACCAAGATCCTGCGTATTACTCAGCACATGGTTTCGAGTATTAGGGTATGTTTCGGGATCAAAGATTACGAGATGATGAAGCAAAGATGACATTTGTTTTTCTATTCTTTCTCTCTCTCTTTCTCTCTCCTTCTCCTGTTCCTTCTGAATTGTTTACTATGGCCAAGATCCTGCGTATTACTCAGAACACGTTTTCGAGTATTAGGGTATGTTTCGGGATCAAAGATTACGAGATGATGAAGCAAAGATGACATTTGTTTTTCTATTCTTTCTCTCTCCTTCTCTTGTTCCTTCTGAATTGTTTACTATGGTCAAGATCCTGCGTATTACTCAGAACACGGTTTCTAGTATTAGGGTATGTTTCGGGATCAAAGATTACGAGATGATGAAGCAAAGATGACATTTGTTTTTCTATTCTTTCTCTCTCTCTTTCTCTCTCCTTCTCCTGTTCCTTCTGAATTGTTTACTATGGCCAAAATACTGCGTATTAGTCAGCATAATGTTTGTATGTTACGATTCCAAGAGCACAATGAATTATTAAGGTAAACACATAAAATAATACAAAAAGATAACTACGATTGGAAAAGATCGGGGAGAATATGTTTAATTACAGAGGGTAGTAAGTTCTTGATTAAAAAATATGTTTTTATTCAAAGTCATTACAAATTTTGCAAGACATTTTGATAAAATACCACCAGAACAAGTTATATCTTCAATGAGAAACTGCAGCAAATTTAAACGGATTCCCCAGCGCCTACACTTGGGTTTACTTAGATAGATACAGACCTGTTGCGGGTTGCTTTGTGCTATCCAACGACTGGATCAAACACTAAACTATATCTATTTAACGGAATAACAAACTTGTTATTGTTATCCTGTACAATAACCCTTTATATAGAGAATAGTGGAGTTAGCACTCTTGTATAAACAAATTGTATTGTGTCTATTGGTGCCTGGCTATTCTAGCAACAGGAACGCACTGGCTACTTGTTTGGTGGCTATGTCTCCCAGCCTAGTTTTTGCCATGTGCTTTCGTCATTTAAATATTTATGTTTTTTATTAATTTTCAAGTTTTTTATAACTCACCTACTTTGTCACAGATTCTACAAAAACTTCAGACACAAATTAGTCATCTCAAACTGCATTCATCACCATGGTCAATGCCACTTTGATCGACCAAGTTACTAGTCACCCTACACTAACAGAAATTTTACACGAGTTTATTCCAGCCCACAACAATTTCTACACTAAGCAGCGGACAAGGTAGGCCTGATGGAATCAGATTTTATTGCTTCACTGCATTGCGATCTACAAAATTTACATGGGACCGACATTTGTCGGAGGTAAACTGCATTCCAGTGTACGCTTTTAGTGTTAAACACAGCTACATTTGTTCACGTTTTCTTATCTGTTAAAATAGAAACCAATGGTGGTGGTGATGATGGGGGTTGTGGTGGTGTTGGTGGCGGTTGTGGTGTTGGTGGCGGTGGTGGTGTTGGTGGTGCTGGTGGTAATGTTGACTTTGATGATAATGGTGGACTGAAGATGGTGGTGGGCGGGTGAAGGTGATTTTTTTGCGTGTTTAGATTTTGGTGGTGGTCGTGGTGGTGATGATGATAGTAGTGATGGGGATGATGATGATGTCTCTGTTGTTTTCGTCGTTTGTGTCCATGGTTTTATTGTTGATACGGTGTTGTCAATGATCAGGAATGGTTATATTATAAATATGGTCGTTAATGAATTTGAAGGCTGCAAATTTACTTCAGGAATATTGCCTAACCAAGCAGGCAATATTAAGTTTTACATTGATTTCCCCGTAAAATGCCTAGAAATATAATAGCCTATTGTCTGATAGTATAATAACAACACATTTATTCTACTGTTGGATTTGATACAATTAAAATTTGTACATTTTAATGCACAACAAAATACTTCATGCCTTAATCATAGTTGTCGTAATTGGCTTACAGTCTATTTCGGCACATGTATCTTCCAAATGTAGGACTATATTCTGTTGTCATTACATTCTACATATTGTGAAGTGGCTGCAATAAATGTAGGCAGACTCGCCTTGTTTTCGTGTAAGTGCCCATTGTAGGGTCGCCGCGCCGTTCCACCGTTAGTTTCGAGGCAGGCTGTAGACCGTATTACGAATACTAATAGGCGTATAATATTATTTGATCGTGCTCGGTAGACAAAGGCTGTGCTAATTTATGGCTCGCCCAGCAGTGAAATGAGCGCCTTGCTTAATTGGTGTGCTACAACTTTGAAATATTAAATAACCCAAGCTCGGATTATATATTTGTTTATATTACACCAAGTAGAGACAAATATATGGTCATAGTTTTACGGAATAGGCCTGTAATTAACTGTGACCTGTATTCTATAATTGTTATATTTCTTGTTTAGTAAGTGTAGAAATTAAGCTAACAGATAGTAACTCACGTTTTTAGATGTCTCTATATAACTCAACTTAAAATATTAAACGTTTAAATAATCTTTCCGTTAATAAATACATAAAAACCTCTTAACCACAAACTTTCTTTATTTAACCATCCTCAGAGGGATAATATACAAAGACTGTCTTTGTATGTTCCACAGTAATTCCTAATAAATAGTAACCTTTCCATTTTCATTAGATAACACCACCACAATTATCAATGACTATCCGAAGCCTGAATTTTGTCCTTTCGGAAACGTTCTACGAGTGAAAAAGACTTGCATACCACTACTTGATTACATAAGCCTAGAAGTAGCCAACTGGTTTACCCCTTTGGTATATATCCACGTTTTAGGCAAATTTGATATTATACCTGGTGACAATGTAAAAAGTCTTGTATAACATTGGGAAAATATTGAAACAAATATTGAAATACTGAAAAGAGACAAAAATAATGACTTCATTCACACACACCACACAGACACAACATACAAACACATACACGCAAGCAAGCAGACATTCACACACACCACACAGACACAACATACAAACACATACACGCAAGCAAGCAGACATTCACACACACCACACAGACACAACATACAAACACATACACGCAAGCAAGCAGACATTCACACACACCACACAGACACAACATACAAACACATACACGCAAGCAAGCAGACATTCACACACACCACACAGACACAACATACAAACACATACACGCAAGCAAGCAGACATTCACACACACCACACAGACACAACGTACAAACACATACACGCAAGCAAGCAGACATTCACACACACCACACAGACACAACATACAAACACATACACGCAAGCAAGCAGACATTCACACACACACCACTCAGACACAACATACAAACACATATACGCAAGCAAGCAGACATTCACACACACCACACAGACACAACATATAAATACATATACGCAAGCAAGCAGACATTCACACACACTACACAGACACAACATACAAACACATACACGCAAGCAAGCAGACATTCACACACACCACACAGACACAACATACAAACACATACACGCAAGCAAGCAGACATTCACACACACCACACAGACACAACATACAAACACATACACGCAAGCAAGCAGACATTCACACACACCACTCAGACACAACATACAAACACATACACGCAAGCAAGCAGAGATTCAGACACACCACTCAGGCACAACATACAAACACATATACGCAAGCAAGCAGACATTCACACACACACCACTCAGACACAACATACAAACACATACACGCAAGCAAGCAGACATTCACACACACCACACAGACACAACATACAAACACATACACGCAAGCAAGCAGACATTCACACACACCACTCAGACACAACATACAAACACATACACGCAAGCAAGCAGAGATTCAGACACACCACTCAGGCACAACATACAAACACATATACGCAAGCAAGCAGACATTCACACACACACCACTCAGACACAACATACAAACACATACACGCAAGCAAGCAGACATTCACACACACACCACTCAGACACAACATACAAACACATACACGCAAGCAAGCAGACATTCACACACACACCACTCAGACACAACATACAAACACATACACGCAAGCAAGCAGAGATTCAGACACACCACTCAGGCACAACATACAAACACATATACGCAAGCAAGCAGACATTCACACGTACATGCGCGCGCACACACTTTCACACACAACTTTCTAAAATCAAAGTTATTTTTTATAAAACAGAGGATTGTATCACTATATGGCTACAGTGAATCCACTTGGAATGGATTATTTTTTAAAACAATTAGCCTTAGAATACAAAAAAACTGCTTACGCATCTTTATGACCCGTATGACATCGGATGAATGGTGTTTTATTACATAAATGACAGAGAGACAGGCATATTTTCATTTTATAAATAATAATTAATTTCCTTTTCAGTAAAGAAATTTAAATGCAGTACCATTAGGCTAATATTTTATTTTCATTTAAAGTTAATAACATTTTCAAATTTGCAATTAAATTATGTTAAATTACCCATGCAATCGACAATGTGTTCAAAACGCAATTATTTAATTGCATATTTTTACTTTTACATTCGTGTTACCTACATAAGGTTTGATTTTTTATGTTAAAAACTACTACGGCTTTTTTATTCTGATAATTTCTTTACATTTCTTGATATTTTATTAGAAATTATCTTGTCAAAAAGATTCTCACTTGACTTAAATTGTTTTAAATGTATAATTAAGCCTTTGATATTTAATAATGAGTACATAGCCTATTACATAAGACGCTCTTAGCCTTATAATTTGTATTTAAATTGTTTAAATCGGTTTTAACACTGGGTAGCTGCGTGGCTCTATAACCTATATTTGAAGATTTTTATAATATTTTAATAATTATAGAGTGGCTATTTATAGTCAATGTTAAGCATAACCAACGTCTACACTCTTGTTAGCGGTCGGATGGTATTTCAGTTCAAGGAATATGCCCCTATAATTAATTTTGACAAGGAACCTGAAAATGGACAAATAATATGAACGGATGACTTGGGTAGTGGCAGGATTGATTACAGGACGGTACGTTTTATCAAACTACAGCACACTGAAACGCCATTAGGACGAATATTCCTAATAAATAGACACTATTAACTTTCTGTCCTTTGATTTATTAATTATTTGACTAACATTTTTTTATACATTTTTTAAAAAAATTCACTGTTTATTATTTTTTATTGTTCTCTGCGTATCTCATTATTACATTCGAACGTGTTTTTAAATGTTATCAACACATTCTAAGAAGCCTATATGTACGAGGTGCGTTCAAAACGTAAGGCGAAATTTGAAATTTTGCGGGCCACGTACATTCAATATTTATAATTTTGTTTTGTTGGTACACATGTTCCTAATTTATATTTACAGTTTCAACAGTATATCATATTTCCTTTCCCTTTGATATAGGTCCTATACAAAGATTAAACGTGGTTTAGTGTGCTAGGCTATTTGCTTTGCCACAAAAGTTAATGGATCATAGAACTTCCATCAAATGTTAAAAAAAAAATTAATTGAGTGCTCCAAAACACTTGGTATATTGACACTGACAATATTAATACGCGAGTTTGGTCTGAGTTACAAAATGTTTATATTTGGTTCAAGCTCTTCCAAAGTGCCTTGCCAGTTGCGACCCGTGCCACTTGCGACCTAGCAGTATGCCACCGTGTCAGTTGCGACTCCACTATTGAATATCAACTAAACTATTCCTTTAAACCAATATTGGATCCAATAATCAAGCGTATCCAATAGTTCATCATATTTTTAGGAAGCCTGTTGTAAGGATCCAATTATAGTTTTCAACGACAAAATAATTTTTGTACTATTTCATTCAGCAGTGGTTGGAAAATGCAACAATGCCACGTCACATATGGAATGTAAATGGCTGGAAGTTGAACGCCTTGGTTGGAAGGAAGGAACCTAACATTTTTTTCTAATAGAGAAGCTAAAAATAATAACTACAAATACATCTTTTATTTTAAAATTTAAGGAACTTGGAAAAATGGGAACAAAAAGGAAAAAATATTCAAAAAGAGAATAAAAAATATCCATGATGAGTTCAAAAACAGAGGTGAGTTGAAAAAATGTTTAATTGCATTGAGCTATGTGAAGAAGTTGGAGTGAACAAAACAGTCACATAGACACTACAGACCGATTGTGTAATTAGGTAATTTTAAATACTTATTACCCATGCAGCTGATTTATAAGTAAAAGAAAACTAACTAAATAAAATAAAATCGAATAAATAAAGTTTGAAAGTAAGCAATTTTGATAAATAAAAAAATAAAATAAATGGTTGCTTAAAGGCCAACCCCAAACCTCACCGAGGTAGCAGATGGAAACTAGTGGTAGCTTACCCTAATACAGGCTAATACGGGGCTTTGGCAGACTCTATTTTTTGACATGCATTAATACTTTCCTCTGGAACATTGGGTCGAATGTGGCACAGTATGCTAACAGTTTGGTCGCAAGAGGCACGATTTTTTGTTGGATCGCAACTGGCACATAACCCTCTTAAAATGACGAACCTCGCTCTGAACGTCAAAGTTCGTTAACAGATGAAAACTTCAAGACAGTGAAGAAAAGTTTTTTGGAAAATCGTCAAATCAATATTAGAGAAGTTGCTGAGGATGTTGGCATATCGGTCGGCTCGTGACATGCAATTGTGGATAAACAATTTTGCATCACGGTATTGCCTGTCCGCCCATCGTTGTTTGTGAGAGATTTTTATCCCAAAACAACGCAATTATGCCTCGGCCACCACATCCACTGTGTTGGCCCCTGCGACTTCTACATGCTGCCAAATGCTTTACACAAAATTTGATGCAAATTTTTTGACAGTCTGTTTTATAGGAAAAAAACATTCGAACCCACCCTCACTCGTCTGACATTTGCATCTTTCCAAAACAAACAAACAAAATGTGTTACATTGTTGAAGCTGTAAACTTATATTCAGAACATTTGTACCAATACAAAACAAAAATCGATAGTCGAATGTAAGTTGCTAAATTTGAAAAGTCACCTTACTGTTTTAACACACCTCACAGTCCAAATCATTTATTAATAGACACATTACAGAATTTTAAATAAATATTTATTTTTAAAATTAAAGTTGGAATGCACAGGAATGGTATGTTTTACAGAAAACTCATCTCCATGCCTCACTAGTATTCCTTAAACTTTATCCTACAGCGAGATATGTTTTTCAAGACTCTTATGCATGGATTTGAGTCGACATCGAACATTTCATTCCGGCCATTTCCTAATTTGGGATTTTCCTTGGTATACCTGTTCGTATGAGACACGTGCACTTAATACTGTGGTAGATCTTCCCTAATCCATCAATGAATATTTACCAGCGATGACATTTTTCTTGCAACGATTAATCGGCATAATCAGATCCCAAACGGCCAACTTAGTCCCTTGGGTTCTTGTAGAGTCACTAATTCAGCCCGTTGGAGCATCAAATTTCTCTTGGTCAGGCGTAATATGGACGAATTTACCGGCATCCTGGCCCGTTGGTTTTAACGATCCACAAAACAAGGCTCTGTTACACGCAGACCACAAGTCACCGCTAATAACTTTTCTCTTCAGCCTATATTCTACTGTGAGATGTAAAATTAACTGCTCTAACCAGAATAACGCCCTGCCATATGCCAGAAACCCCTCCTTAAATCCTGCCTACAGCAGCTCTCTTCCTACATTCCTAGCTGCAGCCAGTGTCGTGCACCAAACTGTGAACGATGTGGTAACCCTCCACACCCAACATGTCAGTCTTCCAAATACCTTTCTAATTTTAATTATAATAATACTGTATAACAATCCTTTAAATGTACTAGTGCATAAACTTGTGATTATTGTAAAAATCAGACGGTTTATGTGTAATTTAATATATTTTGTGCCATCGTTTGTAAAGCAAGCAACGCCTTACTTAAATAAATATGTAGGCTTCTGTAAACGTGTATATAAAGTGCATAAAATATAGAACTGACTGTAACTGTATAGTTTATATAACAAATACTTGTGCTCTTTAATTTTATTTGTCCTTGCTGACAGAGCATAAATAACGGAAGGTAAATACAGTAAACATTTGCCTGTAAATATTGTACTAAGTAAACTGTTAACATTAATAAATGTAAATTATTTGGTAAATGTAATAATTTTATAAATAAGAGATGATTTAGGAACGTTTACCATTTGATTTTGGGAGATGCTCACTTTTATCAATGTCGGTTTTGTTAATGCTCATTATTACTCATTGGTATTAAAATGAGTAGGGCCTATTTGCTAATAATCTTTTTGCAACGAGGGCTTTCATTAAGGTTAGGTTATGTAACATTTACCTTCTATTTTAAAGTAAAACCTAAGATTAACCAAGCGTTTGATGGTAAACGTACGAAATGAACACTGATCGCAGAAGAGTTCGGAATTTTAGCATAAAGGCTTGGTAAATCTATCTCTATAAGTTTTACGAAGCAAGGAAACCAAGCAGTATCAAGATTTGTACAGTTGTCCTATGTAAATCTGACTTACATTTTTTTACTTCCAAATTTTACTCAGCACCCTGAATTTTAGATTCGCCCTAATCCATACGTTTAGGTTTGATTTTAAAATAATTTTTAAAAAATTCCTCAATAAGCATTAAATGAACGTGTAAATTTATTTGTTTAAATTCTACGTTTATTCAACTTCTAAAACATTTATAACGTTGTTTCTCTTCAAGTTATTACTGCTGTTAGACTTTTATAATTTAATTCCACGTTATTTAAGCCGTATGGTGGACATGATGAGTTTATACGAGCATAATAAGTTACACAGTAGAGAACGCGCTTCACGCAAGTTCCCTATTATGGCAAGCTTTCTTAACGAGTTCTAGAAAGGTCGTCCTGACAATGAAAATCTCTTAATCTGGTCCCGAGGAAGACAACACTCAACGTACGACATTATCACACTACAGCAAATAAATTGAAGCCCGTTCGGTGGAACAGTTTTGAAATTCCACCAAGTTTATTGAAATTAATTAACGGTATAACAATTTGAACCCGCCGGAGTTTACAGTCTGGAGAACACGATAGTTGATAAGGCACACAAAATGATTGTATAAAATAAATAAATAAATAAATATATATATATATATATATATATATATATATATATATATATATATATTATAATATGTATTCTATGATCGTATAAATATATATATATATATATATATATATATATATATATATTCTATAATATGTATTCTTGTGTATTAACAAAGAAATAAAACAATTTACAAATACAAGAATAATTTATTGAATTTACAATTCAAAGCTTTTCGTTGGCAAACAGTACCAACATCCTCAGGAATACTCAACATCCTCAGTATTCCTGAGGATGTTGGTACTGTTTGCCAGCTTTGAATTATAAATTCAATAAATTATTCTTGTATTTGTAAATTGTTGTATTTCTTTATATATATATATATATATATATATATATATATATATATATATATATATATATATATTCTATAATATGTATTCTTGTGTATTAATAAAGAAATAAAACAATTTACAAATACAAGAATAATTTATTGAATTTACAATTCAAAGCTTTTCGTTGGCAAACAGTACCAACATCCTCAGGAATACTCAACATCCTCAGTATTCCTGAGGATGTTGGTACTGTTTGCCAGCTTTGAATTATAAATTCAATAAATTATTCTTGTATTTGTAAATTGTTGTATTTCTTTATATATATATATATATATATATATATATATATATATATATATATATATATATAAATTCGTAATCATTGTTTATTTATAACTCCGAACAATATTATTCAAACTAGTAAATACCCCGTTTAGCGCTAGGATTGCGTTTCGCGGTCACACAGAATTAAAGGGAAAGGCACTGTACGGGGTCGAACGATTTCGTTTCCAAGTCCATTTCTTAAGAATATAGAGTACAGATCAAATTTTATAAGCTGGCACTTGGCTCTTAGGTAGAAATTGTGTATTCGTCGTCTATAAAACATCTGGCACTGTCGTCCACCCCTCATCGGGGCCATAAATCTTGTCCCACCCGTCGGAACACTTAGAAAATCCTATTAAAATGCTTCCGAGAACGTTCTATTTTTACATTTGTTGTTATTTTTACTATACATTAAAAGTGTTAATAAGTAACAAAATAATGGGTCATTCCTATGAGCCAGCTGAAGTATAAGGGTCGATGTTTTTTGAAATTGACCTGCGAGCACCTCCACCCTCCTCTCGTCCTCAGCATCTCGCCAAGGCCCGCAGTACCCAAGTGCCAGCTTATAAAATTTTACCTTTACTGTAGTGTGTTTATTGTTTCTCTTTTGTAATTGGTTTTACAGATTTATTAATTCAGTTACTACAGGAGGTTTATTCATACGGGAGGGACTGGTTGTGTAGTAAGATGGTGACTGCCATTTATCCGTCGTCGCCTAGAAAGAGCAATGTACGTACGCGATCCAGGTTTTGCCGACTATCACAACGCATCGATACAAGTCACTGCGGCTTTGAAGACAAACCCTATAAACTGTATAAGCGTTATAACGAATCTGCGCTAAAGGGAGAAACTTATAGAGAGGTACATTGAGAATTTATCTAGATACTGCTTGTTTATTTATAACATTTAGAGTTATTAATTACGTTGTTGACATACACGTTAAAACAAAACAGGGTTAGACAATCACCAGTGTTGTTTTAAGCTAATATAGTCGCGAAAAAGAGAAATTGATTTAGCAAAATAACCGGATTAGGTCCTGAACTCTATCAGCACAAACTAAATTAATCTGTTACTTCTGAAGTTGTACACAATGGTTACACATTATAAGGAAGCGACCAGGTATGGTTTATAATAAGGATTTTGGCGTTTAATCAAGCTAAACAGCTTGTCCAGTATGTATTGCGCATGTGCGCACGCGAATAATAAACCAACATATTCTTGAGAATGTCGGCGTACATTAAAACATGCCTCTTGAAGGTTAACACGAATGAGATTTTACTATAAGCGGTTGTAGGATTATATTTATTCATAAAATTGTTCTCTTTATAGATAGTTTATAAATGTTACAGGTCGACTAGTTCATTATACGAACATTTATTATAAGAAGTAGTATAAGAAACATTTTTTTAAAACCATATTAATTTTTATTTAAATTGGTCTGATAAGAGCAATCATAAACTGACCTTGCTATTCTTATTCCAAATCCTCGTAGCTAAATTGACCAGTAACTCTTTAGCCATTGTCTGGACATTGTAATTGGTTGACCTTACACCTGGTCTTAGCCATCATGACACTACTTTCCACAAGCTCAAAGGGTTATGTTCTATTCAATCTTCTAACCATGTGGATAACAAGCTGTTAAGGAGCTGATACGTTCGGAAATCTCTTCATGTTTTTCGGCCATCTTCAGTTCTTTACTGTCGGGATATTTAGATCTCGGAGAATATCTTTATTTTTGACCTATCACGGGGCATTAACCATATTTCCTATTCATATTTTGAAACGTTCAAAGAATTCTTATATTAGATTCTTTTGTACATCTACAGGTGACTGCCATAAGGTCAGTTATCCTTTACAATATTGTTATATTTTCTTATTATATTAAATGACAATTAGCGTATTTTCTGTTCAGGAAACGATAGTGTTAATGGAATTTAATTTAGTGGATATTTAAATACGTATTCCTTTTTAATATGGTGGTTCCATCTTAGTTTAGCATCTAGGTTCATGCCTAGATATTCAGCATGGTTTTTATAAGGAATTACATTGCCATTATCATCCAAAAGGTTTGTGAAGTAACTTAGACTCCCTTCATTTCAATGACGTTTTTACTTACTAGTCATTCTAAAGTTTTGTTTGATCCTCGGTGGACTTTAGTCAGTGGATGTAACTACAGCAAAACCTTGTTATAAGAGACCCTTTGGGACGTAGGGTTATTCGTTTTAATGGATGTCCTTTATAAGGCAAGAAGTTATCTTGAAATGGTTAAAATCCGAATAAAACGGGAAAAACTTGTGAAAGGGTAAAAAATAGAAATAAACTGATTAAAACACATAAGCTTTATTTTATTTTAAATCACGTAACACGCTGACTGTGTTCACTGTAACGAAAAACAGCGATATTGCTAAATGTTTTTTACCTTTGGTTACGAATTCTTCAGATCGATATTGAAAGCGTTTTAAGGAACACGGACATATAATTGACCTTTTGGCTACGGTGGGGTGTATATTTGTTTAAAAACCTTTGCCAGAACTTGAAAATACAGTATTGTAAGTGATGTAAAATAGTGCATTAGCCCATTAGTCCTTACATGTCTAAGAGGCTTATATAGCAAACGGAATTACAAGCCGAAAAAGGCTTATGTGCCAAACAGGCTTAAAACGGGCTTTTATAACAAACAGGCTTATATGTCAAACAGGTTTACATGCGAAACAGGCTTATAAGCCAAACAGGCTTGTATGCCAAACGGGTTTTCATGCCAAAAGGGCCTATGTGCCAAACAGGCTTAAAACGGGCTTTTATACCAAACAGGCTTATATGTCAAACAGGTTTACGTGCGAAACAGGCTTATAAGCCAAACAAGCTTGTATGCCAAACGGGTTTTCATGCCAAAAGGGCTTATGTGCCATACAGGCTTAAAACGGACTTTTGTACCAAAGAGACTTATATGTCAAACAGGTTTACGTGCGAAACAGGCTTATTAGCCAAACTGACTTGTATGCCAAACGGGCTTACGTGCCAAAAGGGCTTATGTGCCAAACAGGCTTAAAACGGGCTTTTATACCAAACAGGCTTATATGTCAAACAGGTTTATGGCCTACATGAGAAAACAGGCTTATAAGTCAAACGGGCTTACATGCCAAAAAGGCTTAAAACGGGCTTTTATACCAAACAGGCTAACATTCCAAACATACTTAGAATATATGCCAAATAGGCTTATATGCCATACGGGCTTAAATACAAAAAAGGCTAATATCCCAATTTGGTTTATAACGGGCACACTTGCCAATCACGCATATGCCAAACATACTAGTAGGCCTATTAATTAACAAGATTTAATTTTGTAATAATGTTATCTGAATATGCTTTCTTTACAATTGAAATGTACGTATGCGTTTAAATGGAAAGTTTTATTGGTTTTAAGAGGTTTTATTTCTCGCTCAGAGGTTTTATTTATTTAAATTAAAAATTACCCCGTATGCTTCAAATGCGTGTTTGTAAATGAGGAAACTGTGTTAGCCAATGAGTTAGATAAAATAGCACTCAAAACGTTAAAATTATTACTTCAGTTCATTTTCAAATGAACTAATTAGCTAAGTCAGCCACTTACAGTTATTGGAGTTTCAAGCAACATTAATTAATATCCCATTAGGGCATTGTTGATTTTAAATTATTTTACAAATTGGCCTCATAAAGCTCCAATAACACAGCCCTATAAATTGCAGTTGAAAAGTCAATTTTATTTAATCCCATAAGTCAACATTCTATAATACCGTTGCCAATATACACTATACTTTCATATTCATTTATTATAGACTGAAACCTAAATATAACATGAATGTAGGGCCTACTATAAATTAGTGTATTAGTTTGAAGCAATTGAGGAGTTACTTTTTATTGTAAATTTTAAAAATCCTTTTAAAACACAAATCTAAATAAATAATGTCCTGATGTACACTTTTTGCAAAGGAATCATCCTCAGAGGAAATTACTGCAAGACTAACTTGTAACTACTTCCCACGTACATGAATTCGTGGCCTTAACTTTCCAAAAAACTTCAATAAAGTTATTTAACAAGATGTTACATAGTATGTCCAATTATCTATTAGCCTACCCCAAAAATTCCTATTAATCATATTTTATTTACACATTATCAAGAGCACAGTGATACAATATAATACAATGAAAATATTGGAAAGAACCCCAATACCACAAAAATAACAAATAAAACAAGTTAATTAAGATTAAACCCTTATGTACATTTCGATGACCATGTCATCATCATCAGAGGGTCTTATTACAAAATTACAATCTAGCAAACAAGAAGTTACAAACTAGAGTGGTGTCTAGACATATATATATATATATATATATATATATATATATATATATATATATATATATATATATATATATATAGAGAGAGAGAGAGAGAGAGAGAGAGAGAGAGAGAGAGAGAGAGAGCCAGTTTCTATTTAAAAGTTTGTGTATATTTCCTGATGTTAGTATTTTACAACATTCTCGTATTAACAATCACTGTCTATTTATTTAACGGCTTTTAGTGGGCTACTTTTAATTTGCAGAGGAGTTAAAAATATTTTTATAAAACTCGATGAGGTAATTTTTAAAACTATATGTTTGTCTAAATAAAGTTGTTTTTTTCTTTAGCCCTAAGATTTTTTGTTTTTCAAATAATTTTAATTAAATAAATATTAATTAAATGTTTATGTTAACCTTATTTATAATGGTGTTCCTATTAAAAGAGTCTCGACACTTGTAGGTCTGCCAATCTGTTATAGCTATTTAATTGTAGTAATGTATTTGTGAACGATATAACGACAGTTGTGTTATGCAATAGAGCCTCGATTATCCGAACCCAGACAAAGCAAGTTCCAGATTATCTCAGTTCGAAATATACAGTACGCATTATGTATACGTTTCTATAGAACTTTATAAAGTTCTTGGTTATTTAAACCCGAGTCTTGCGTAGTCTACACTATATCCGATCTATGCAATTTGCATCAGGGCGGTTTAGTCCAACAATCACAGAATTTACTGCGACCTGCCCAACTCTAATCCTCTGACCTAATGCTTTACCGTAACACCGCCAAAATGTAAATAATGTTATGCACATTCTGCCGTTAGCAACAACAGAAGTTTAATCTTAGTGAACCAGCTTTAGTAGGTTTATTCCAATCTAATACAACCATATTAAGATATCAATATAATCGACTTTTAAAAAATAAAAATTAATTTACATATTTCACAAGAGCTCTAAATATACATAGCCTAAATATACATAGCCTAAATATACTTAGCCTAAATATACATAGCCTAAATATACTTAGCCTAAATATACATAGCCTAAATATACATAGCCTAAATATACATAGCCTAAATATAAATAGCCTGAATATGCATAGCCTAAATATACATAACCTAAATATACATAGCCTAAATATACATAGCCTAAATATACATATCCTACATATTAGGGATGGGCCGATTCCTAAAATTTTCGATTCCGATTCCGATTCTAAAATTTTCCTTTCGATTCTCGATTCTTTAGTCGATTCTTTCAAGTTATATTAGCTTACACGCTAAGTTCTCTAATCATTAATTTAGTTAACATCTTGGTCATATGGCAAAACCTTTTAAAAGTTCTGTTTTAATGTAATAGGATACACAAAACCTTCAACCGTGAGAGTGATATCTGTCTATAATATAATTTATTAAGGTTAAGTTTCAGAGGAATAATACAGTGTATCTGTTATCCGTCTATTCGCTCAACCGTCATGGCCACGGTTTCGACAGTAACGGTTAATCGAGTTTTTACTGTACTTTTTTGTGCTTTGTTCTGACATTTAGTGAGAGAGAGAGAGAGAGAGAGAGAGAGAGAGAGAGAGAGAGAGAGAGACGAGCGATGTCAAACGACCAGAAATGGTTACGATCTTGATTGCTGTTGCTTCATAAATAATAATATTTTCGTTTACTTTAATCATTTAATTCATTCAAATCAACTAATACATAAATAAGGCATAGTTGGTAATTAATTATTTTTCCACACAAATATAATAAATTCTAGTAGTAAATTTTGTTTGGTAATAAATTACTCCACACGCATATTTTAATAGTTAACAAAATAGGAATCGGAATCGACACCTTTATGATGAAGAATCGAGTATCGACGATTCCTCGATACCACTTAGAATCGACGATTCTTGGAATCGAGAATCGGAATCGGCCCATCCCTACTAAATATACATATCCTAAATATACATATCCTAAATATACATAGCCTAAATATACATAGCCTAAATATACATAGCCTAAATATACATATCCTAAATATACATAGCCTAAATATACATAGCCTAAATATACATATCCTAAATATACATAGCCTAAATATACATAGCCTAAATATATGTAACAACTATGAGCAACTGAGATGTAATTTAAAAAAATTTTAAATAGACAAAACCTCTTCGTTACAAGAACTTTTTATTTATATCCCAGTGTCACCTACATTTCGATTGCAAAGCAATAATCTTCAGAGCTTTTTTTCTTTCATTATCTGTCAATCATCTTTATCTGTCTCTTTACAGTGTTCACAATACCTCCTCTATATAAGTTTACTTTTTCTATTTATTGAGTTTAAAATATTTTAGGCAATTATATTGACTAATTTTCGTATCATACTAGTCTACCTCTGTTTATTGTGTTGACTATTACATCTTTGTCAGCTCTTTCTATTTTTATTCATTGCTTATATTATTATTTTTATACCATTTTTCAACGTTTGAAGAGTAAACGCTACTTTCGTATTTCTCTTACGGAGAATTCTTTATTGTATCGATATTATGATTGTTTGCCCTAACGTTATCGAACTACTTAACGAACTCAATTTATATATATTAAAATATTTTCCTTCAACAGTATTTTACAAAATTGTCCACTAAATACTTTTGAAGTGAAACAATTATTATTACAATAATCTAATAAATTATAAAATATAGATTATATAACATTGAAAATATAAAATTTCCAAGAACAAATATACTTTAAACAAACAATAGCCTTCATATGATCACACTGCCTGCGGACAAGGGTGGAATAACATATTTAAAAAATCGCTAGGCCTAATGCGCGTTGCACAAAGTCACTTATATCCATGCGCCGTCAGGTGACAGTAAATCGCAAAGCTCTCTGACGGAAGACCGTTAGGTACGTTCTGAAAACATTGTTCACTGAAAATTATAGAATTTTAAGTTTAAAATTTTGTTCCTATGCCGTTACGTTTTTAAATTTTGTAATCTTGTAGTCTCTATTCATGTTTATACTTTTCCCCAGACTCTGATCTCGTGACTACCATCTACCAGCCGAAAGTAAGCAGTCAGGCTAGTATCGCCTTGTGGAAACTCCTCCCCCACTACAAATTGAACCAACTCGCAGCCACCGGTTTTTCACAAAGTTAAGCTAATATGACATAGACCTATAACATAGTAGGCTAAGAAACATTTGAAATATAATTTTGTCTATGGAAAACGGCATTCATAGCTTCCCACAACTTAACAAAAATAATAACAATTTATAGGTAGACTGAAGCATAGTTACTACTAGGATTGATGATTTTAAATTTTACTCTTGTCCGGTAAATAATGATTCTTCATTATGGAATCTATTCTGGGAAACAAAAATAATTACCGTGCTTTAAAAAGGCCATTGAAAGTCGTTGTTAGGGATTAATGATGGATACTTCAATTATAACTGTGTATGTTCTTCTGCTTATGTAACTTATTTTTAACCGTCTACACAAAAGCGTGATGCTTGAATGTAACACAATTGGCCGGTATGTTTTACAGCCATAATGATAGTTTTTATCCTTCGGTGATTTGGTTTTAATAACATTTAAATTGGTTTAATAATGATGCAAATCTAATGTAGACCTACATATAAACAAGGAGAGATTATGTAAAACATCTACTAGGTTGGGCCAGCAGGAAAACAAACACACGAATTAAACCGCCTAACTTCTATGGAATCCCGTAGGATTCAACGAGAATAAAGAGACGTCACAAAATATTTCTTACTTTTCCTTATAGCTTTTTATTCACCATTTGTGAACTGTAAGGGAGGCGTTCTTCGAGTGAACAAGTATTTTAATACTAAAAATTTTTCGTAGCATACTTATAGACTACGACAACCAATCCGATCTACTGTTAAGAGAAACGACATTTTTAAAAATGGTTTAATAAAACAAAAATTTTATATTCAGAAATATTTATACAGTACGATAGTCCTCTACACACAATAAGCTCAATATTCAGACCTTATAGGCCCCAATGGTTTTAACTCCCTGTATCGTTCATATTACTTACATTATAGAAACTTGGAATTATAGAAATTATACATCAAACACTCCTTGCACTGTGCGGCTCTGCTATAATATTTAAGTTACACGAAATGTAGTTGTGTACGAGTTATGGAAACTGCACGTGTGGTGCAGAGGGTTTCACATACACAAACACACACACACACACACACACACACACACACACACACACACACACACACACACACACACACACACACACACACACACACACACACACACACACACACACACACACACACACACACACACACACACACACACACACACACACACACACACACACACACACACACACACACACACACACACACACACACACACACACACATATATATATGGTTTGTATATAGTCTCGTATATATATATATGGTTTATATATAGTCTCGTATATGTATGTATATATATATGTATATATATATATATATATATATATATATATATATATATATATATATATATATATATATATATAAAGAACTAAGTCAAAATACAAATACAAGAATTATAATTGAATTTACAATTCAAAGCTTTTCGTAGGCTAACAGTACCAACATCATCAGGAATATTCAGGAATTGTAAATTCAATTATAATTCTTCTAATTGTATTTTGACTTAGTTCTTTATTAATACACAAGAATACATATTGCGATATATATATATATATATATATATATATATATATATATATATATTGAGACTAAACTTTAATCGTTTAATCGTCAGTGTCTTGACATTGACAAAACTGGTATGATAGAAATTGTTTTTATGTTGGGTTTTTCTTATATTTATATATTTTACGCTCCGCGTATAATTAGGCCCATATAAAAACCTCAGTTGCACTGACCGTTGGTAACAATAAAACTCACTACCCTAATTATATTTTACGAAAACGTTTTTCTGAACGAATCTAAACGCTTTTAAACAGCTAAACCTTTATTTTACCAAACCAACTTTAATTCTTTTTAAACTATTTTCCAATAAGACCACACACAACCCTGTAGAAGGGGTCACAGGAACATAGATACAGCAAGCCGTGTTTGAGAGTCATACTCTGCACACTTTGTACTGTATCATTGAATAAAACTGTGACCAGATGTGCATTTAGAATTAGTTAACCATTAAATAGAAAATATTTGACATGAGTCCAAACACCGTGACTGGCATTGATAATGCACTGCTCACGACGGCAAAGTCTACCACGCAAAATTAGTTTCGTATTTTATCAAGCTCTCCTCCAAGGGTCGTGATTTTTTCATTAAAATAATTTACTTTACCACTAAACGAGAAAAATTTATTTAAAACTTTTCTAGTACAGAATTAGAAAGCCGTCATTACTCTGCTATGGACAGTTAAGGTATTAGTCACACAACTTAAACCACTTACAGTTTTAAGCTTTTGATATTAAACTTTTTGTTGCTAAAGAATCGCTTTTTACTCATTGTATGAATAATAATCGGAGAATAATCTGATAGCGTGACAAAATGATTATTATCTCGGTTAGCATCTTTTAACTAAATTTTCTAACAAATGAAACAAAAGTGAAACTATACATACATTATTTTGCTTCGAAATATTAATGTGCATTTTGTATTGTAGTGAATGATTAGTTAATGAACCGTCTTGAGAGACTTTTTATTATAAAATTTAGTGAACATTAATGATCGTAAAACTTAATATTATCGTGAAATAAGGTGAGAGTGTACATATATATATATATATATATATATATATATATATATATATATATATATATATATATATATATGAATAGTTACTATCTGGAGTACATCCGTTCATTTTGCAGTCCATAAATTCGCAGTTCCGACGTTTCGCTAGAATCTCATCCAGCATTGACGAGGTGAACCCAACAACAGACTCACATTGACTCGCTCTTCTTTTGTTGTTGGGTCATATTTTTCCATCCGTGAAGGAATACGTATAAGCATATATATATATATATATATATATATATATATATGTCTCGTAAATTTCAGACACAAGTTTATATAGGCCTCCCTACTGTAGTGAAATAATAACAATAATCTTCAATATAAGATTTACAAAAAAAAATAAATTTCCCTTAAATGTTTGTTTCACGTGTTCGTAAATAATGAAGTGAACGATAAAACTTTATAAAATAGGTTAAAACCAATAACACACAAAAAATCATGAATGTTATATAAATATTTTGTCTCAGGTTTACGATAATAAAACTTTATAAAATAGGTTAAAACCAATAACACACAAAAAATCATGAATGTTATATAAATATTTTGTCTCAGGTTTACGATAATAAAACTTTATAAAATAGGTTAAAACCAATAACACACAAAAAATCATGAATGTTATATAAATATTTTGTCTCAGGTTTACGATAATAAAACTTTATAAAATAGGTTAAAACCAATAACACACAAAAAATCATAATGTTATATAAATATTTTGTCTCAGGTTTACGATAATAAAACTTTATAAAATAGGTTAAAACCAATAACACACAAAAAATCATGAATGTTATATAAATATTTTGTCTCAGGCTTACGATAATAAAACTTTATAAAATAGGTTAAAACCAATAACACACAAAAAATCATGAATGTTATATAAATATTTTGTCTCAGGTTTACGATAATAAAACTTTATAAAATAGGTTAAAACCAATAACACACAAAAAATCATGAATGTTATATAAATATTTTGTCTCAGGTTTACGATAATAAAACTTTATAAAATAGGTTAAAACCAATAACACACAAAAAATCATGAATGGTATATAAATATTATGTCTCAGGTTTACGATAATAAAACTTTATAAAATAGGTTAAAACCAATAACACACAAAAAATCATGAATGTTATATAAATATTTTGTCTCAGGTTTACGATAATAAAACTTTATAAAATAGGTTAAAACCAATAACACAAAAAATCATGAATGTTATATAAATATTTTGTCTCAGGTTTACGATAATAAAACTTTATAAAATAGGTTAAAACCAATAACACACAAAAAATCATGAATGTTATATAAATATTTTGTCTCAGGTTTACGATAATAAAACTTATAAAATAGGTTAAAACCAATAACACACAAAAAATCATGAATGTTATATAAATATTTTGTCTCAGGTTTACGATACGTCTTAAATAAAATTAAATTAGCCTATAGAAACATTACAAAATTTAATACAACCTTAATTCGGTATTTCTCAATCCTGTGTAAGATTTCTTAACAACAATAAACTCAACAATTAAGTAAGGAAAAGAAGAAAGTATGTTTGATTTTTAAGTTCTCGTTAAAACCCGGGCGAGAATTGGCAACTCTGACTACAATCTGGCAACGCAGATCGGCGTATCAATATCTCGAACCGCGTCTGTGTCGTTTCAGTTATCACCACGGTTATCATTGTTAGGGTAGCTCAATTTTCTATATAAACATCTTACCCCAACGTGTTTAATCCAAACAAGAGACCAGTTTTTAAAAAATACATTAAATAGATTTGGACACGGACTGGAAAGATTTGAACTTACTGCCATTACTACAGTAAAATATGTTGCTTTGGTATGCCGCACCAATATATCGGTAATAGAAACATAACCTAGAAACTCATTAGAAAATTAGAAACAGTTGTTTTGATCCGGTTATCTGTCTAATAAAAATCTTAAATAATTTCAAGCCAGTGATTCACTATATCTCCGTAGCAGCTGTTTTTTTTAACCAACCATGAAAATAGGAATTTCACGGTTGATTCAAATAAAACTAAAAAAAGATAATCCAATTTTAACCAGTAAATTAACTAAAAAAACATTTGTAATTGCTACGGGCTAGTTATTTTTTATTGTGTAAAAATGTTTAAGCGGTACAAAATACACCCGTGTAAAATAATAAAATAACATCGGCATAGGCTACAAGAAGAAACAAGGAATTTCAACTTTATGCAAAGTCAGTTGCAAAATATTTTTCAATATAGTTAGGCAAGTCGAAAAGAACAGTTGGTATCCCTAATAAAAGGATCGATTTCAGTGATTTTATTTAGACAAATTATTTTTATTATTTTGAACGTTAGCGAGTATATTTATATAAATTTATTAAACCTTGTAACTATTTTTAACTCTCCTACTCAGGTTATCAGTAGTATTTACTGTTAGCAGATCTTTATTTCCAACTGCGATGATGATGTTTGACTTAATAGCTTACTGTAACGTCAAATATTTTTCTGTGGATATGTTTGGATATTTTTTTTAAAAATATCCACAAAATTCGCAAGAATTTGTCACACCGATTGTTAAGATTCTTGCAATAAGGAGAATCCATTCAATCTCATCTTATCTTGCTTCCAGATACATGCATAATTTGTGCGCGCGCAGAAGACAAACTAATTGTTTAATCTTTAAAAAAAAAATCTGTTTTACTAGTGAAGAGTTGGAACAAGTAATTAATGGATTTTTAGTTTTATATTATATACGTGTAAATGAAACAATACAGTTGACCTGTTTTTATTTAAATCATTGATTCACTTTAGGTTTTTAGTCTTATGCTAGTTAAAAAAAAAAATAATTCTACCTATTAGTTTTGTAAATAATTTCATTGTTTGGAAAAAACGATATAAAACTATAAGGATCTAAAGATTATTTAAAGATGAAATACTTGCAGTTTGGATTATTCATATTTTAAGACTCTTACACACTTTCAGTGGATGAAAACGTCACTGATAAGAGATAATATTTTGGATTAATTTAAAATTAGATGCCAGCGATCTATCTTTCACCACAGTTGCTAAAAATATTTTTACAACTCAAAAAGCAACCTTATCTATCTTAGTCCGTAGCGGACTACGTTAAAAAATGCAAATTTTGAAGAAGAGCTTTTGGGTTTGCAAAATAATTTCCGCAAATCGTTTCAAATTACTTATTTTGCTTTTAGACACTTACTGTTTGTAAAAAGTGCACTTTGTAAGAAAAACAATACAAAATTAAATTATTATTGGTTAGACATGAGGTCTATTTGTGAATTCCTGTCCATCCCAAGACAATTATTTTTAAAAAATAGGTTTTAACCTAATAGTGTAAACGTTTATGATTGTTTAGATTTGTAATTATTACGCTAAACTCTCAATAGTAAGAAATTAGTGAGTGAAGTGTATCAATATATCACTTTAGTAGTTCAAGGTCAAGTTATTTTTGTTTTATTAACGTTATTCCTTTTCTATGATGTTGGCTTTGACTCGAGTAGTGATAGAAAACACTTGTTTATCTATCTTACCGTTTTCTATTATAACAAATTCCATTATTGTTAAATATTGGCTCTAAATTACCAATCTTTGTTTTTTATTTTCACGTTTTGTTCGATATTTTTATTTTTTTCTATAGGTCTATTGTCTATAACTTGAAAGTATACTTCTAAATGGTTTAAAAAATCCGTAATAAATGTATTCGCGATAAATATTGTAAAATTTCAAAAACAACTTGAACGTGTTCTAACAATAAGCTTACATACAACATACAAACAATAAATTATAGACGTATTATAAGCACTGTTATAAAACATTAAATGAGATATTCAATAATTATTTTGTAACCCTTTTACACGATTTCTTTAAAATAAAATAATATTCAAACAGACATTTCTTTAACATCAAGCAGTTATAAAATAGGTGGTAAATACATTAAATAATTTAATTAACTTCCCCCATTTTTAAGACAAATTAAGGAAACAAATACGCATTAGGTATATGAAACCGTGAAAAATATTAAATTATCAATTATTTTCATGATAATATGACATATTTTCAGTAAATTAAAGAGAACTAACAATCGAAATAGGGTAGGGCGTGTGTATCGTGTCAATTAAGTTACATAATTAAATTTTATTTAAATGTTTTCTTCATGATTTTAAGACATACGTTTAGGGTACATATACATAAGAGAACAAATCATCATACACTCTAATTCCGTCTTGAATAACACGAACTTTAGGATAAAGCTAAATCAGCTCTATTCATGCAAAACGTTTCTTACGCTTCACGATTCATATAAACAATGAGAAAGAGTAAGCATAAAGTTTAAAATAACATAAACCTTAAGATATCGTTAAATTAATTATTCAGTAAATGTTTTCACACAGTTTACAGTTTATGTTTTATAAACATATCAAAACGAATAATCATAAAGTCTTAAATAACACGAACTTTAGGATAACGTAAATCAGGTATTCAGCAAACGTTGTCGAAGTTTCACTATTTCTGTTCACATAACCATCATATAGAAATTGATAACGAGTAATCATAAAGTTTAAAATAACATAAACTTTATTATAACTTTAAATTAGTTATTCAGTAAAGTCGGTTCTTACACTCTACGATTTATTTTTTTATAAACATTTGAGAACGAGTAAGCATTAAGTTTACAATAACATAAACTTTAGGATAACGTTAAATCAGGTATTCAGTAAATGTTTTCATACAGTTTACGGTTTATGTTTTATAAACATATGAGGCCGAATAATCATAAAGTCTAGAATAACACGAACTTTAGGATAACGTTAAATCAGGTATTCAGTAAATGTTTTCATACAGTTTACGGTTTATGTTTTATAAACATATGAGGACGAATAATCATAAAGTCTAGAATAACACGAACTTTAGGATAACGTTAAATCAGGTATTCAGTAAATGTTTTCATACAGTTTACGGTTTATGTTTTATAAACATATGAGGCCGAATAATCATAAAGTCTAGAATAACACGAACTTTAGGATAACGTTAAATCAGGTATTCAGTAAATGTTTTCATACAGTTTACGGTTTATGTTTTATAAACATATGAGGACGAATAATCATAAAGTCTAGAATAACACGAACTTTAGGATAACGTTAAATCAGGTATTCAGTAAATGTTTTCATACAGTTTACGGTTTATGTTTTATAAACATATGAGGACGAATAATCATAAAGTCTAGAATAACACGAACTTTAGGATAACGTTAAATCAGGTATTCAGTAAATGTTTTCATACAGTTTACGGTTTATGGTTTATAAACATATGAGGACGAATAATCATAAAGTCTAGAATAACACGAACTTTAGGATAACGTTAAATCAGGTATTCAGTAAATGTTTTCATACAGTTTACGGTTTATGGTTTATAAACATATGAGGACGAATAATCATAAAGTCTAGAATAACACGAACTTTAGGATAACGTTAAATCAGGTATTCAGTAAATGTTTTCATACAGTTTACGGTTTATGGTTTATAAACATATGAGGACGAATAATCATAAAGTCTAGAATAACACGAACTTTAGGATAACGTTAAATCAGGTATTCAGTAAATGTTTTCATACATTTTACGGTTTATGTTTTATAAACATATGAGGACGAATAATCATGCAGTCTAGAATAACACGAACTTTAGGATAACGTTAAATCAGGTATTCAATAAATGTTTTCATACAGTTAATACTCCTACATAAATATTTAAGGTAGCTAACAACCATGAAGCTATTTATATGATTAAGGAAATTTTAAAAATATGATTAATGTTTTACGTTCAACGTATATATTGATATTAACTAAAAGTAAATAATACTTAATTTTAACATTAATTTCATTATTATATATAATTGTTGATATTAAATATAATTATTATATTATTGTTCTATAACAATTTCACAAAATATATTTTTATAAATAATTATTTTACTATCACTGTACAACATTTGTTTATACAAACCGGAAGATATTTCTCCATTTTCTATATAGTAAGAACCTAATTATATAATTGATATTTTGGTTTTTTTAATACAATTTTACTGTATTGTAAACCACTAAAAAAATAAATATAGAATTTCAAATGTAACTCGTTACAAAGAATAAATATAGAATTGTGTTAACAATTAATGGTATAGTAAACCACTGCAAAAATAAATAGAAAATTTCAAGTGTAATTTCATTTAAGAAATAAATGTAGACTTGTGTCAAACATTAATGCTATTGTAAACCACTGAAATAATATATAGAGAATTTCAACTGTAACTCGATATAAGAAATAAATATAGACTTGTGTTAACAAGTAATGCTATTGTAAATAACTGCAAAAATAAATAAAAAATTTCAACTGTAGCTTGATTCAGAAATAAATATAGACTTGCTATAATTAATGCTATTATAAACTACTGCAAAAGTAAAGAAAGAATTTCAACTGTAACTTGATTTAAGACCTGAATTAAATAGAATATGGACTGTTAAATCGACATAATATTCTTATGTCAAAAAATAACATTATCACATTTTCGAGCAATTAATAAAAAATTGTAACCCTGACTTGATTTAAGAAATAAAAATTAGCTGGTATCAAAACATTAATAGCTATTGTAAGCCGCAGCAAAAAATCATAGATAATTACAACTTCATCTTTATGTAGGATTTTTTTAATTTTATAATTTAAACGAATAAAACTTGTTAACTATAAAAACTATTATTTAAATCCTTATGTACATTTCGATTGCAAAGCAATCATCTTTACAAGATTACAAGAACAACTGTTACAAGAAAAAACCTAATTATTACAATAAAAATTAATTATTAAAATATTTAAAATTTACTCAATTATTTACCAAAAAATTATTTAATATTTGTATTATTTTTAAAACGTTTAAACTAATATTAAATATTTAGTTGAATATTTTCTTGAGCAACTGTGGCCTACTGTTATAATAATTAAATAAAAAAACCCACTAACCACTATATAACTTTATTAATTCACTTGATGTACATTTCGGTTACCAGGTAACCAACTTTAGAAGTACTAAGAGTACTGATTACCTGGTAACCGAAATGTACATCAAGTGATTAAATAAAGTTATATTGTGGTTAGGGGTTTTTTTATTTAATTATTATAATATTAAATATTAAAAGGTTCAATAATATCTTAAATCTAAAAGATTTTTACTATTTTAGATTCTTATTCATAAAATTTTACAAAAATATTGTCAAGGAAAGTTGTGATGCTTACAAATACAAATAAAATGGATCTTTCTTTATTTCATATAGGCCTAATTGTTTCCAATCCTGCATTTATAAGGTTTTTCATTACTGGTTATTTATTATTATTTAAGTTTTATAATAATTATGTTAAACTCTTTATTTTTAAAGCTAATATTTCCTATCTTTTAATTATATTTAAAAAATTTTTAAATACAAATCTTAATTTCTATAATGAGCGTCCAGAGCTAAATAGTTTGTTGGTTGTTAAACTTTAGAATGTGTATTTTATTGACTTTAATTTACAGAATAATTAATTATACCGAGTGTTAATTGATGTTTACATGGTTCGTTCAACGGTTCATTTTATTCATTAAACATGTAAAGGCTTGCTTCTAGATTCCAAATAGTGGCAAGTATGTCGTGTAGAAATGTTTATAGGAAGTAAGTTCCACGACAAATTTATTCGACTTTTCAACGAATCTGTGAAGTTATAACCCGAGTAGGATTTATATTGAAATGAGGAACGCAAAATTAACAGTATTCACCGACCTAGAAATAAAAAAAAAACTATTTGTCAAGCAATAAAAATCTAAGACTAAATTTGTCGGTGTGTATTTTGTTAATAAATTGTATTTCGAAGTTAATAATTCACAAATATTAGAACAACGGTGATTTCTTTTTGTTTTCATGTAATCCTATGGTCTCAAAACATTTTAAACAAGAGAAATGTTATTTTAAATGCAGGAATCCATAAATAGTGTTTAAAAATTTTAAATACACCAACAAAACCTCAATTGTGAATGTTGTTTAGATATTGTATTTTGAGGGTAATCATTTAAAAATATTGCTAGGAACCGAATTATTACATACGTTTACGTGATCCTATGATCTCAAAACATTCCAAAGAAGAAAAATATTATTTGAAATGCCTCAAAACATAAATAGTGTTTACAATTTTGTAAATATGCGATCATAACCTAAATTGTGAATTTTGTTTATAAATTGTATTTCTAGGGTAATAATTAATAAATATTGCGACAAATCGGACTAACAAAAAGAAAAAATACATATGGCTGTGGTATCAAAACAATCTAAACAAGAAAATGCTATTTTATATGCCGCAAACCATAAGTAGCGTTAAAAATTTTTAGAAACGCGAACATAACCTCAATTGAGAATTTTTATTATAAATTGTATTTTGAGGGTACTAATTGATAAATATTGCTACAAACAGGATTATTAAAAATGTTTAGGATCGTAAACCTATGGCCTCAAAACATTATAAACAAGAAAAATATCAATTAAAAATTATGCAAACCATAAATAGTGCTTACAATATTTAAATAAGTGAACATAACCTCAATTGTGAATTTTTATAAATGTATAAATTGTATTTCTGGGTAATAAATGATAAGTATTGCTACAAAGCGGATTTAAAAAAAAAATTACATAAAAACTATGTTCTCAAAACAATCTAAACGAGAAAAATGTTATTTTAAGTGCTGCAAACCATTTAACCTACAGTGTTAAAAATTTTTAGAAATGGGAACATAACTCCAATTGTGAATATTGTTCGTAAATTTTATATCGATGGTAATTATTGATAAATATTGCTATAAACCAGATAAAAAAAAATTCATGAGCCTATGGTCTCAAAACATTCTAAAGAAGAGAAATGTTATTTTAAATGCTACAAACGACAAATAGCGCTTAGAATTTTAAAAATAGAACATAACCTCAGTGCCCAAGGACGTCGAAATGGATAAAGCGAATATCCATTTTTTTAAATTGAGTACCATTTTATTCTACGTTACATTTTACAACTAACAAACTATCGGGTTAGGATAAGTGGGGTTATCAACACATTAATAATATCTTCATCGCTATACGGCCGAATGTAACGAGTTAGATGACGTTAGAACAGTTACTTTATTAATGTTTTAAACAAAAACTATCCCAACAATAGAAGAAAATCCTTGTGCTGTGTGGAATATAAATATGTAAACAATTAATTTTAAAATCACGCAAAACATGCAAAGAAGTGCAAATGTTCCTAGCACTACCATATAGGCTTACGTTGTGCGCAATATTACACCTCCTTTTTCCTTCAGGAATTTCTTAGTTCCCATTAGCAAATTTAACGTTTTATTGTTTTATTTAAACCCAAATTCGTTCCAACCGGATACTTTTTACCTATATTTTATGAGGTTTAATTTATGTTCAATGTTAATGGGATGAAGAATATATATTGATACATTGAGTAGGCCTACATTTCTACACCTGTATAGGAATGTAGTACAAAATAAATCACAGACGAATTGCTTGATAATGGTATACAGTAAAACCTCTCCTGTTCGTCACTCTTTAATTCGTCACCCTCTTCCGTAATTCGTCACCTTCTTCTGTAGTTCGTCACCGTATTTGTCAAAGTCATAACCAACACGTCTACACTTTCACATAGAATAGGCGCGATCAGAAAGTAATTCTTTAGTATAAAAGAAAATGAAAGGCGTTTTAAAAAACTAAAACGTAAATACCGTATTTTACGTGCCAGTGTTATTTTTCTTACACGGTACTATGATATGTTTTTTCTGTCTTTTATGAAAATAGAGTAAGTACTGTGTTTGTACTTACGGACTGTAATACTAGTGTTTTATAGTGTTGTGGACTCGTCGAGTCTTTCGGCCGCCATAAATAATGTAAGCACAGCATTAATTACATTAGGCTACATCCGTATTTAAGTATTTATGTGTTGTTTTCACCACAATTACTTGTTAATCTTACGAGTTAATCTGTAATTCGTCTTTTTCTGGAATTCGTCACCCCTCGGTCCCTTACGAGACGAGTTAGAGAGGTTTTACTGTATTTAAAAAAAATTTATGTTTCTATGGCGATAATTAATAAGTTTTAAATACTATTAATGGTTTTTGACATTTAGAATAACTTCTTTTAGTAACCTAACGTACGTGAAAACAAAAAAAAATCAGGGTAGGTTTATTTTATACAAATATTGCTTTTCGGAGGATTAGGGGCCTATGGACTTTCAGTTGTTAAAATTTGTGGAAAATGCAATTACTAGCTTTTTCCTTTTAACGGGTATAAACAAGTAAGGAATCTTTACAACAATTTCTCATCCTAGACTGAAAGATATCAGTTAAAAGTGTCAGTCAAGTAAGGCAGAGCGATGTAAATAAAAGTTACACTTTTTGCCGGATAGGTTTAGGGAGAAATTATGTCAAGAATGACACGCTCTTAGACAATCTATCAATACGAAACAGGTTAACAGTCTGTTTAATTAATTTAGTAAAATATCGTGTTACAATGAAGATATTAGGCTACACTTCACAGCTCGGTTCTCTCGTGCGTCAGAGCGTAGCCGCCAAGTGCGTGAGTAGCGACATGTAACGAGTAATGTTTTTAGATAACAATGCGTGTACCATAAGTTACATTTTTTGTCTGACTCGTTGATGAAGAAATCATATCAAAAATGAAACGCTTTTAAACAATCTATCAGTACGAAACAGGTTAACTGCCTGTTTAATTAATTTAGTAAAATATCGTGTTACAATGAAGATATTAGGCTACACTTCACAGCTCGGTTCTCTCGGGCGTCAGAGCGTAGCCGCCAAGTGCGTGAGTAGCGACATGTAGCGTATAATGTTTTTAGATAACAATGCGTGTACCAAAAGTTACATTTTTTGTCTGACACGTTGATGAAGAAATCATATTAAAAATGAAACGCTTTTAAACAATATATCAGTACGAAACAGGTTAACAGTCTGTTTAATTAATTTAGTAAAATATCGTGTTACAATGAAGATATTAGGCTACACTTCACAGCTCGGTTCTCTCGTGCGTCAGAGCGTAGCCGCCAAGTGCGTGAGTAGCGACATGTAGCG